>JAKWBJ010000027.1:0-40000 GCA_023159175.1 Wohlfahrtia magnifica | reverse complement strand
ATATTAGGAGACAACTCATTCAAGAGAAGAACTTAAGCAAAAGCGATATTTAAAAGGTAAAACATCATAATTCTAAAGAAAATAATAATTCTATAGAAAACGAGCAATAAAACAATAGAAACTGCTTATACCTAAAGTCAATAATCAAGATCCGGGAAATACTTTCAACTTAAAAGCGATCGCAGATATTGCTTAGCAATTTCAAGCATTTGATGTTTTTATACAACATAACTATTGGAAAACACATTTCTCATATCTAACGATATTCTATCTTTAAACGGATTATTATAAAATGAAATTTTATGCCTTATAATTAGTTTTTCTCCTAATTTAGCTAAAGTGAAAAATTTTTTTTGTTTCTTATTGTAATTGTGGTTCGGTTAAGTCTGCTGTTTTTTTCGATTTTTATTTTGTAAAAAATAAGTACCTAACTTGCAGCTGTGATGCTTCTTTTAACAATAGCACTTTGATTGAAATCCTCGTCTATTTCACAGAGTTCACCTGTCAGCATTTCATCCAAAACAAAAATTAATAATCACAAAAAGTTACTCGTGCACTCGGCAATAGAATAAGACATAATAAAACAGCCGAAAAGAGGAATGCCCGCTGGCACCAACCGCATAATTGTGAACCCGCGCAAAATGATGTTTACTTGTATATTTATAATATTGGATCTGGTGTTTTCTTTGGCATACAGTACTGAAATAATTGGTAATGTCAGTATGTATGGTACTAAATGACCTCAATTTTCGTGGCGAAATTTGTACTGATAACACCAATGCTATTTCGATCGCAATTATGTGAAAGTCTGGTAGTATTTGTAGACTCTTTCTTTAAAAGGCTGAAAATAAATTGCATAATCTAAAAGCCTGAATAATAGCCAGGTTAATGTGGCCCTCTTCTAATGATAAACGCACTACGCAATTTATAGCCATTAATGGGAGCTGTATATCGAGGTTGCTGCAATTATTAACTGGATATTGGCTGCTAAGTAAGCATGTCAAGTTACTCTTGAATTTTCCAGCTACTGTTGCAGTTGCAATGACATGCAAAAGGAGGAATTGGTCTTCCACCTTTTCTGCAAATGTCCGATTGTCAAAAGTAACAGAATTCTTGGCAACTACATTCTGTCCAGTGTTATTGTGTTATCTGGTTCTGGACATAATGCTCTACTATTTCACGGCTACAGGTTAGATCTAATATCACACAGGTATGAGGTAGATATATGGTAAACAACAGATCTGACGAGTAGTGTGATTTTCTTAAAACGAAATTATTTAGACACTATTGAACCGTTTGCGCGCACAACGTTAACCAATTAACAAACCAATGTTTAAAAATCTGTAGTTGTAATTTAAAAATAAAATTTTAAAATTAAAAAAAATAATATCCTGTAGTTCCTATATGTAATCCATTTAGGAAAGACTTAATAAAATAATTCGTAAAATTAATATAAAAAAAGAATGCAAAAGAATTATTTACACTATGCAACAAGCAAAAATACCTTGGATAACCACTATATTTTTTTAATGCGCTACGGTTACTTTACTTCAAATACCATCAGCATTTCAGGTTCTATGGATAAGTTTTTTTTTTTACAATGTTAAATTTTTTTTTTTTTCTAAAATGTGAGATATTTGAAGAGACTGTTTCAGTCTCAGAAAATTTTTTTTCCATTTGTTGCATAGTGTTATGATTGTTTACTTTAAATAAATACAGAATTTAAAATTTGTATTGGTATCTTAAGTAAATTTGATGCAATTTTTGGCATGGCGATACAACTTGTATATGTAAGGATGGAATTTTTTTCGCGAAAAGATCAACAACAAATTGCTGACATTGCTGATTTATTAACATACATATATTGCTCAAATACCAAATATAATGTTGCTCGTTTATGAATGTCTGCTACTTAAATGGTCATTTCGAATATTTATGAACTTTTTTTTTGCCTTTGTGGTCATAAAGCGAACACAATACTTGTTATTTGGTTTAAAAGCGAATTATTAAAAAAAATTTGAAATATTCGTCTCAGATATTTGTACAAATAAACGTATTTGCATGGAAACAAACGTTGATTGAAAATTTTCCATGGCATGCATACTTATGTACATTAGGGTGGTCCTTATTTTCCAACTTTGTTGTTTCATGCGTAACTCCCCCTAAAAATGTTCATTATAGTTTAAAAATATAGTGTGAAAAATATTAATCACTAATGGGCGAGGTTAAAACGTGACGCAGCGCTCCTGAAATTTGGCTTAAAAACTTTAAAAATCAAATTTTGATTATTATTAAAATTTTGTTTTTTTACATATATACTATATATGTATAAACGTATATAAATAATTGAAAATTGATTCGAGTTTGATTTGTCCGTAGAACGATCTGTACAATTAAATGTAAATTTTTACCGCGACTAAGCCTCAAATGGTTCATATGCTGTATTCGATTTTCGCATACTCTCTCCAACACATCGGCAGACATCTCACGAATACATTCTTCAATATTGGGTTCCAGAATGTCAACCGTTGCATTTTTATCCCTATAGACATAAGCCTTAATATAGCCTCGCAATGAATAGTCTAAAGACATTAAATCGCACGATCTAGGCTTTCAATTGACCGTGGCTAAACTTAAAATAAACTGTTCACTCGCCTCTCAATTGGACCATTGTTTCATGTACTGTGTGGCATTTGTCAGCTAAGTCCAGCTCTACTACTTTGAGCACAAAAAAAAACATTACAATCATCGCACGGTTGCGCTCGCCATCCACAGTAACGTTCCTGCCTTCATCGTCTTTGAAAAAATACGATAGATCCACTACATTTGATTTACAATTGCTTTTTGTCTTAATTCTTAGATAAAACTAAATTCAAACCTTCCTTGAGCTTAACTGCTCTTTATGTCAAATCATTTACAACTTTCATATTTTGAACGATATTAAGACCAACGTTAAAACTAGCTTCTTTTTTCCAAGTTATTTGTTTAAAAAGTCCGCTAGAATAACAAACCTTTGAAAAAGGTGATGTGATTTTTGAGATATAATATATTCAATATTCTTGTCCAGATATTGGTTTATAGAGTAAATAGTTACGGTCAATTTTTTTAACTCGGATTTATTAGGATTATCCAGATCTTGCATCATAAACTTTTTCGACTGATATGATACCTTTAATCAAAGAAAATCAACACTGCTGTTTCTGGCGTTAAATACCACATATGATAACTTAATTCGCTTAATGACGCACGACTTATCTTATCATCAGTACTCTTATTATTGTGCAAATCTTTAAGCGATTTAAATCTGCATAGTGGCTTCTGCATTCTTTTTAGGAACACTGTTACAACAAATATACAAATATATCTAATACTGTTTAATTTTAATTGTGTCATTTTAAATTAATTTCAAAATAAATATAACTTAAGGCAATATATAGCTTTCGACATTCAACAAACATGAAGAAATGCTTCAGGCTTTTTTAAGGTAAATAGCGAAACAGTAGCACTAAGAAAAACTATACTCAGTTAAAAAAGTTCTCCATAATCACTGCGTGGTTGTTTTACTTAAAGACTTTGAGATGCAATTTTAAAACGTTGACTAACATGTCTGACATGTGTACAACCGGTGTGTTACATTTTTTTAGAGTTACTTCGTTTGTTGTTCATATCATTTTCGGTTTGTTGATGGTACAGAAAATTTTCAGGCAGTGGCGTTTTTGTAGAGATACATTGTTTTTATTTAATGCAATTTTTTAAGTCTTTGTTCAAACTAGTCAAATTTTTACATTAGTTTTCGTTTGTTTTATTTTTTATATGGTGGCACTCAATGTGTTAATAATCTCAGATACACCAAATGCATCGCTCAATTTCTGATTTTCAATTTTAGTCATAAAGTTAATTTTGTCAATTTTATTCTAAGCGTCTCTATTATTTTTTAATCACAAAAACACTTCTTAGAATAATTTCGTAGATGTTATGACGGTATGGTAAATATAAAAGCTCTTTTCCGATCACTTGCTACCTTGGAGAAAAATGTGAGTATTAAAAAAAAAATTAAAAAAAAATTTATTTAAAACTTTTTAATTTTAAAATACTAATGTGTATCAATGCTTCTAAACTGTTCCTAGGATATACATACATATGTACATATGAAGACTTGACTTGCTGCCGCAATATTTAAGTTATAATTTCACATAAGTTTTTATAATCAACATGCTTGTAATAAATCATGGCAATTACCGTAAATTTAATAAAAGTATACCAAAAAAATTATGTCAGTATCGTATTCTAAAGCAATTAAAAAATTTATATTTTGGATTATTTCACCAACAGGTTACCTTGGGAGGCGATGCGCCTTTTATCCGACGACCATAACTTTTTGCAAAATGTATTTTTACACAAAACCACATATTTTATGGGGAAGTAATGGTCTCTAACTTGAAAAAAAATTCATACATCTAAGGACGACCCTAATGTACGTACATAAGTATATTGTTTAAATTTTTCTTTTTATACATACATATGTACAAAATGAAAAAAGGAAAATATTGAAAAGAGAAATAAATCGGTTAAAAAAAAAATAAATAAATAAATAAATAAAATATATAATAACATTTAAAGAAGAATGGTGCGCTAATTTATTATGTTTACGCAAATACAAAAATTTAATTGAAAATCACTCACTAATCAAAATATGTTCAACTTAGTTCATTAATTTTAATTCTAAAAAGGCTGATGGAGTTTGAAATCTTTTGGAAACGAATAACCGTTTTTTTTCTAGGGTAATTTTAGTCTGTTTCTCACCAGTCTCGTCCCAAGGTGGCTAAATATTAAAGTTAATTCAGAGGTGCATTTTATATACTGGGCATTATTTCTTCTGACTCTGAGCTTTACTGGATTGTTTTAATTCGTACGGCCTAAAGTTACTATACTCATGGTGTTTTATTTTCTACCACAAAAATTTAAAAGAATTTAATTCGGTATTTGTTTCTTAAAAATGTTTCGCTCTCTGAAAGGGTGGTATCTTTTATTTTAAAAAATTCACACTTGCCAATGGTGGAAGGCATTGCTTTTTATGCCCGGTATAAATCTAGAGTGCTGATTATACCCTGTAAAACAGATGACTTTGGTTTATTTGTAAGGCTACCAGATGAAATTAAAAAAAAAATCGCCTGATATCGTAATCCAATTTTGAAGTTAAATTTTCCATTTTTTTGTAATCTTAAGAAAACAATAATAATACAAAAAAATTGTATTCTGTGATAGAAAAGTGTAAATATATATATAATTTTTTGTTATAAAAAAGCGTTCAAAATTTTAAGTTGAAAAATTAGCAATCTGGCAACGCCTTTTTATAATTACATATTTTATTGAAAACAAAACAACAGATACATATTTTTAAATCTAAAAAACTTTTTTTGGAAAAAATTTAAATATGGATATTGCTAAAACTGATTTATTTCCGAAAATTGAAATAAATTAGTTATTAGATTCATCTTCGTCATCTTTTCTATTTTGCAAAACAAATTTTGCAATTAACCGGTAAACACAGGGCATTCCCCTTTTTAGTAATTGTGTTAGGTACTGTTCTAATAAAAAATTACATTATTATAGAGTTTCCCCTCCATTTTTTAGTGCGCCTTTTAACAGGGTGATATTTTTTTTTTTTTTTTGTAAGAAGAAAAAAACACAATTAGTAAGCTTGTCATGAGCACTTGCAAAACAAGCCCTTCTCACGTCCATTTGATCAGTACGTACAATCTTTTCATAAAGAGTGAACCGTTAACTGGTAGATAGAGTCTCAAAAAAAGGATTTATATATCGGCCTGGCTCTACTAGACTACCTATAGAGAAAAAGTCCATGCTCATAGCCGAAACTAATAATAATCGAATCAGCTGCCACAAAATAAAGTGAGTGTCTTCACTCAACCAAATCTGATTGGCAGGTCGACTTCGAGAAAAAAATTGTCATGATATGAGCAAATATTACATATATTTTGCCTATTTATTTAATACATTTAAATAATATTTATCATTATTTACGCATAGATAGAACCTATTATATACATACATAATTCCCGCAACATTCCAAGTGGAACAAAGGGGTCTTCTCTCAATCAATGATATGCACCCGCTTCTATTTTTAAATTCATTGAAAGATAACTACAGTTTAACGCCGATAATATTAAGGTTTTAAAATTATGTAACATAGACCTCAAATTTAATGTATTAGATTATACTCAAAATTTTATTGCGCATTAAATTATTTTTTGGGTAGCAGAAACAAAAATAGGAAAAAAGTGTAAAATTACTAACAATAAAGATATAAAATAAAATAATTAAACAATATAAATCCAATTATGTGCTTCCATGAACATTTGTTTCGCATATTTTAAACCCTGCCACGAATTTGAATATTACACACTATTACAATTGCATTTATATATCCCACTGAGCATTTTTAATAAAACTTAAAAAATTCTACATTTTTAAAGGAAAATAAAATTGAGACAAAATACTTTCAAGCCACACATTTTAAAGTTTTATTTATTCAATTAGTAATTCTGCAGGCAAATCTATGTTTTTTATGATTAAAAAATATCTCAAATAATTATAAATGCTATAAGTATGTACATAAAGCATGTAAACGAATTAATTTTTTTTATAAATTTAGAAGCGAATATTCCCATGAAAGAATTGTTAGATATAAAATTCAGTAATTTAAAAAAAATAAAAGTTAGTTTAGGGAAAGGCATTATGTGGTTAATATAAAAGTTAAAACAACAATGTAAACAATGTTTTTGACAACCTATTGCCCTAACCAAATGCCTCTTTTGCAACTATCCGAAGGCTAACAGAAACGTTTCGAGTAACTGCTCGAAGCCTTAATATTTCTTGGTCTCAATACTCACAGCATTCATGGAAGAAGGTGTTACAAAAATATTTTAATGTAAATTTTTTTATCCCTTTTTATTTTCATGTGGGTCTTGCAATGAACATTCGCGATGAAGTTGTGTACCAGTTGTGTGTTAAGCAGAATTTAACTGTCTTTGCGAATTACCCGAACAGTGAAATTGTTGTTGCTGGTGATTTCAATGTTCATAATTTGTCTTGGCTACGCCAGTCAGGCCGCACAATTCCAGAAGGCCAATACGTAGAGCTATTTGCCGCGCACAACCACCTTGCGCAATTATTGAATGAACCTACTCACATATCGTGTGTAGAAGGGCACCAAAATAACACCCTTGACCTTTTCCTCACTACACACCCTGAAAAGTATGTAGTTGGGGTATTTGCACCTCTCGGAAATTCAGATCACTGTACCATTTCTGCCTCTCCACTCTTAACAACGCTTCACATACAGCTACGAAGTGCTTGGTTTTCAATTACGGGAAAGTTCGTTGGGCTGAGCATAACGCTTTCTATAGGCATTTCAATTGGAAACTTTGTTTCTTTGATTTTAACGTAAATGCCATGGCCGAAATGGTTGCCAATATAATGAACCAAGGGATGGATAATTTCATCCCATCCAGAAAGCTTCCGATTAAATCAAGAAATAAATCTTGGTTTACTCAAGAAATAAATCTTGGATTAATCAGACGTGCAAGCTTGCAGGTTGATCCAGAGAGGAAGCATTCAGAAATTGGCGTAATAATAAATGCGATCATACTGATTCGCTACGCAGACAGGCGAGATCTTCATGTGCCTTAGTACTTAGGAGCGAAAAGTCTCTATATGAACAGCGCCTACGTACTAAAGTTCTTACATTTCTGCGGGGAAGTAAGAGCTTTTGGTCATTCATTAGAAGTCTTAAAAGCAGCGCTAGTTCGGTTCCAGTCCTTATAAAAGATGACCAAACATTCAATAACCCGGTTGATAAAGCAAACCTTCTGGCTGAAATGTTTACAGGTAATTCGAACTTGCCGTAGTGCGTTCAAATACTGCCCGAACTTGAAAGAGTATCAGTGACTATGCCTAGTATATTCTTTCAAGCCCGTGCAGTACAAATGGTTCTTGCAAATCTCGACGTTAATAAGTCTCTGGGCCGGATGGCATTCCAGCGCTGTCCCTGAAGCTGTGCTCTTCGACACTTGCGCGTCTATTGGCTAACCTTTTCAGTGCGTCATATCGTGCGGGTGTTTTTCCATCTAGCTGGAAGATTGCCAATGCAACGCGAATCCCTAAAAAGGGTGAGGCTAGTAACTCTGAAAACTACCGCCCAATAGCAGTTTGCTCGCCACTTTCGAAAGTTATGGAAAGTATGATTAATCATCACATTTGCTGAGTGATCGCCAGTACGGTTTCCGTAATATATATATATATATATATATATATATATATATATATATATATATATATTCTACTATAACAAATGATAATAATAACAAGTGATATAATAAATGATAACAATAGAACAAATGATAATTAACAAGTAAAATTCCTACGTACGCCTTATCTCGTAGAGAAATATAAGTTTCGTGATTGTTTTAAAATCTTTGGAGAAATACCTTTCATTTATTTTTATTATTTTTTGTAAATAAGGTATTAAAAAATAAAACTTACAAAATTTTTCGTTTACATGCTTAATGTGAATCGTACTTGTACCGTTGAAGTGAGTTAACTCACAAAAAAAAAAAAGATACACTTGCCACCTCTTTTCGTGATATAATATCATATTAAACAGAAAAGTTTTTGCCTCTGTTTAAGATATTGACTTGTCTCACTTTAGTGGTACAAGTGCGATATGTACATCTACTGTTTTGTGGTGTAGGTATATGAAATATTAGAAAGCTACTTGACTGATAGAAAATGTATACTTGAAAAGGAATTTTTTCAAGCCGTCGTTCCCCGTAAATTTTATGTTCCATTAGTTGGTATATGGGACTCAATATAAATACTTACTCAATTTGAATGTCACGTTGTTGTTACGTAACATTCTGTAAAAAGTAGAATTTCTCAACGGAGTTACTTGACATTTGTAAAGCAGTGATGGACAGTTTGTATGTTAAATTAAATGCGGGTATTTTTACTCTCTTTTTGGCACTTTTTTCCATACAATTAACAAGAGCAATTTAAAACAATTTAACAAAGTAATGTAATGTGGAAGAGGAAGAAACTAAAAAATTAACATTAATAAACATTCCTAGGTGACAAAAAACATTTTCACGTAAATGACAGGTAAGCAATTATGTACAAATTAATTTAAAAAAACTTTGGATCAGCAGCGCCTAGTTGCAGAGGTGTAGGGCACCTAGTTTCAACATTTAACTGAGTAGTATTTTAAAATTTTGATAATCAAAAAAGAAGGATATCAGGTAAGAGATATTTCCAATGACTTTAATTTAATGATGTGCGAAAATTTTGTTACATTGGTCTAGCGTGTTGACATTTTGTAAAATTGCATTTACTTGATAAATAATTGTATAATCCATATAAGCTTTATTTTTGGCAGTAATTTGGTATATAATTTGTTGTATTTCATATTTGTTAGTATATATAAATATTATTATATTTTTTTGTACACGCAGATAACAAATACTATATAAACCTATTTGGTACTTTTTTACTCACCACTGTGATTTAAAAATCTGTTTGTTTTTCATTTTTAATAATAATTTATATACACACATTTGACAAAAATATATTAAGTCAGTTTGTAAATGTAAAATATATGAAATAAACAGTTTTATTTAAATGTAACAAATTTAAAAAGGGGTATTATCCTAGGTTCTGTATTATATCTAATGTACATGTCACACATTCGAACAAGTGAATGTGTCCATAGTTTCACATTTGTTGTCGATACTGCATGTAGAAGCTTATGTGAAATCCTGTAGGTTGAATAAAATTTAACGAGCTAAAGTTTACAGGTATAATATTGTTACAAAAATTAAGTTGTACACCCCCGAGCTTATTACATTGCTAAAAAGAATAAATAGAACTATAAATGCTGTTTACAAATAACTAAATCGACAACAATATTAGCGGAAATGTAGCAAATAAAAATACGGCAACAACGAAAAACAGCAAAAAAGAAAACAAATAACATACAATAACAATCAGAAATAAAACAATAAGAACTAAAAGAAGTATATGTTTACATTCGCATGGCTTCATAAGAATTAAAAAGACAAGAAAGGAAGGAAATGGAAGCCAACTAAAATATCGAGAGGTTCAAGAGCTTTGGAAATGTTGTTTACTTACCAACATAAAAAGCACATCAATGCGGACAGCAATCAGTTTATTTGGTGTAAACTCAGCGAACAAGTTTAAACCAATTGGTTCGAACTCAGTGTAAAGAGTATTTAGTGCGGTTAAATACTGGTTGAAGAAGTTCTGATCGAACCTAATTTGTAACTAAGTTCGGTTTGGAAGTTCTTTAGGTAGAAAACTCCGTCGAGTAATTATTGTTGTTTCCAAAGTAGTAAAGATAGAGGATAATAAAGTATAAACAAATTGTTATTGCTTATGAAAAGGTTACAAGCAGTAGTGCACAAAACTGTGTAAAGAAACGATTTTAATCAAAAACCAAACACAAGATTTATTTTATTTTAACTCCAATCTACGAACTCATAAACAAACATTTTTAAAAAGGTTAAAACGTAATAATGCAGACCTGCTATTCAATAAAATAAGCCAATAATACCGCAAAATTGCACGTTAAATACTTATGTACACATCTTGATCAGCGTTTAACATGGAAATCTCATATTTGTAGGGGTAGTATTTACAAATAAAATCAAAAACAGCTCAAATTCATCCTTTTTAGCCGAAAGTCTCGAAAAGCTGAAACATTTCAGATAAGTTTTTTTTTCATTTTATAGAGCCTTCCTTTATTTACATTGTTTTGTTTAATTAAATATGTATGCACAAATGTGATCTAATCTTTAAATATAGATATTACAGCAAATGATTGACTAGATCAAAATGATATAAAAAGATTGGGTACATATTTGAGTATTCTATAGGTAAAAATGGGTAACCCTTTATATGATTTGTTAAAAACTCCAAACATTATTCGAAAAAGTTCCTGTGATTATAGTATGATTATTTTCTATAATTAGTCAAATGTAAGCACATATTTAATGATTTACACTCGACTATTATGCATTCCAAAGTACTAATGTATGGTTCAAATTTATACCAGTTTGGTATAATTTTTTTATGTGATATACGTATATAAATGATATGATATAAACCCACTGTCCTCGAATTTGAAAATTTTTTTTTACAAGCGGGTGAGCCTTATTCGATTACACTAAATCCAGAGGTGCTAACCGTTTTTTAGATTAGCGCTTGTTTTCGAGGATGAGGTTACATCACATATATTCGCGTAACTCATATTCCGCAACAAAATTACCTTTAGGTAAGACAAAACTTTACTTTAACCTTTGCCGTTGTTTTAGAAATATAAATTTTTTGGAAGTTGACAATACTGCGTGCGTGCGTAACTACATATGTACGTATGAGTGATATTTTATTAGTGAAGCAGATGTATCACTCATACGTACGTGCTATACGTAACTATATTTCTAAAGCCACGATCACATTTGTTCAATATTTGGCGAATAAAAATAGTCACTATTTAATAAAACATTTTATGGAAACATTTTCCTTTATGCCAGCGCTTCTTAAAAAATTATTTAAAAATAATAAAATTTAAAAAGTACCAAAAAATATCTAGATTTTTAAATAAATTAAACCTATGTAGCTCAAAGTCTTGAAGAGATGCAATGCTATATTGAAAAATAACATAGATTTCTCTAAACAATGAATCATTGGTTTCATCAAAACTTGCAAAGAATAGTTTTTAAATTTTGATTTTAGTTTATAGGGCATGTGTCATTTCTCCTAAATAGAGTTCAAGATAAAAAGCAATAATTTGTGCAGTATGCAAATATTTAAAGCAGATATTTTGAGTGTTCTAGCATAATGTTATACCTCAGTTTTCACAAATTCTTTGTGATACGCCATTATATTGTTGAAACTTTTATCGAATTCGATTTTGAAATTGAATGCGTGTTTTAAGTTTTAATATGTTAACTGGTAGTGTAGTAGTACCCTTAAATTCTAGTTCTTGTCTATTAACTGATATGTTTTTCTTGTTTGCAACTACGCTTTTTGTAGTTTTATTACATTTGAAGCTTTTTGTACAACAACTGAAACTGAGGTACCCAAAGAATAATTATCAACTTCGAAGTCTTCTTCACTATCAGAAGCTAGTTGGATATCGGGACCTCCAACTCTATCATCATCATCCTCTAGCACATCTTCACTATCATCCTGGCAAAGTATTTCATACATTTTATTTTTTCATAGTGCGAAAGATCAGAGGTCAAAAAAGGTACAAGTAAACCTTTAATTCTTACATCAAAAATTTTACTTCAATTAACAAAACTGAATATAAAAAACTAAAATGTTAAAAACTGCGAAATCTGAACAATTAACAGAAAAACTTATTTTTTAAACAAAAAACTTCAAATCTGCTCATTACCTAAAAAACTGTAAAATACAGATAAATCTGCAGATTTGGCAACTATGTCGAATAAATTTAATGGAAGTGAATATTAGAAAATGAAAGCATCTGCTTTTCTTCAGAACCATCAAAATGAATTCCTGATATTACAGTAACGAAGCAATGCTTGATAAAGTAGATAATAGGAAATAAGTTTTAATGCAGTTTAAACGCTTAAGTTGTTTTTGTGCTTCATTTGAAACTGCGTTAAAAATTACTTGCTATTACTTAAGTTTCAGATTTAGTCAGGTATTTTTACATTCTGCACATTTTTTTCAATGTTAGCTACGTCCTTTCTAAATTAATGTAACGATATACTCATATAGAGATCTGGGCAATGCCGGATATGGTAGGCTAGTATAATATAAATTTACAATAAGCCAATTCATAGTGTTATACCCAGTGTTCTACTTTCTGTATTCTGTAAAATTTTATGACTGTTTTAAAAATGTTGTTGCTGTTTTTCATATAAAAATATTATATGACAATAGAACTTTTTTACCTATGGTTTTTCGGTGTGCTATTTAGTCAGTTGATTTTGTTTATAATTTTAATTGCTTAAATTTAAAAATTAAAGAAATATTAAAAACCATGAAGATACTCGACATAAATTTATTTATAATATTATTTCAGAATCCATCTGTGCAAGCAAATCAGATAACTGATAATGTTTTCGTGCCTATGATCCGTGAATTACTTTGGCATAAGACTGGACACGATGTTCACTTTTTCATGGTAGAGACAACACTCCATGAACAAGGCGGAGTACAGGTACTTATATCCATCCAGACAACAGCGGAACTGTGAGTTGCATCTGCATATCGCACAGTCTCGGCAGCGGTAGTTAAAATTATATCTGGGCTAATACCGATAGACCTTCACGTAGAGGAACTAAACGAGGTTTTTGAATCTACACAGATCAGGCAACTGGCCTCGGTCCACTGCAACAGGAAAAAGCTTAAGATCTTACTCAGTGGGAAGAAAAGCGCTATGGAAGATGGACGACAAGACAAAAAACTAATATAGAGCAGTACTGGATCTACGTTGGAGAGACGAATTTTTGGCTGTGAATTGACTAAATATTATTAATATTAACGTATACTATCCATATTTGTAAAAGAGAACTATAAGTTTTAAGCTCTTAAACGAGAGGTGAAATCAATACCGAGGTTTTTATGTACATGCGGTTTTGTAGGTTCATTGATTCGCGAGGTTGTCACATGTTGGTCATTTTATAACTCGAGAACTACTAAAAATTAACTACTATTACAAATAACTACTACTATATATAACTACTAACTACTGCTATAAATTAATTTACAAACCAATATATGTGTTCGAAAGATGTATTTTTACTGATGGTTTTTGTTTAACAGTGCGGGACCACTCCCAGATAAAACTTTTATTTATATGTCTCTATCTTTAAAACCTGTGCCGCTGTGGTATGGTAGTTCAATACCAGGCCAGACCATCTTAAAAAAGAAAAAAAGGTTACCGACAGCTGTATCAAAACTCATAACATTAGCTAGTAAGTGGTTATGAGTATAAACACTATTGAAAACTTCTTTAAATGGATTTGCAGTTCGGAGCCGGCGTAGGTTCCTTTCAATGAAATTAAAAATAGAATCGTGTGCAGTTCATTGACTGAGAGAAGTCCCCATGTTCCTTCATGGAATGTTATGGGAACTAATATATAATATATATCTTTAAAACAGTAGTAGTAAGAGTTTCTAAATTTGGCCAAAATAACTTTGTGGTCAATACTAACCATCAGTCCATTGATTCGCGAGTTACTAACGTTAGAGTGAACCCCTTTGAATTGTTACAGCATTTAAACTCTGTGTGAGTTAGAAAATATTTTTAAAACTGTGTACATGAAAGCTTATGTAGAAAGCTTTCATTTGATGTGTGGCTTCAATTTGGGCGGTATCACGCCTATATAAAATTTGTATTTTTTATGTCTATATCTTTAAAACGGTAATATAGTAGTCAGAGTCTCTAAATTTGGCCCAAATAACTTTGTGGCCAATATAAGTCATCACTCGAAGTTTAGGCGAAATTGAATAAGTGGGTGTAACATATGCCATACATATTAAATACTGATTTCTGTCTATCTAGAGAACGACTAGAATGGGAGGTTCTGAATTTGGTCTAAGTGGCTTCTTAAATAGTACAAACCATCAGTTAAAAAGTTGGCGGAATAGGAAAAGTGGGCATGGTACCTCCCAAACAAATTAAATAATGATTTTTGTGTATCTTGAGAATGGCTAGAGTTGAATTAATTAAATTGATTTAAATAACTTGGCAGTCAATACAAACCATTATAAAAAAAATATGGAAATTTTCATATGCAGAGAACGGTAACATTTAAAACTTTCTATATTTATCCACATCAGTCAAAAGGAAGGTCCAACGCAAAGGCTTCCAGCAATGCGGGAGGGATTACACTAGTTTATATAGTAATGACAAAGATAAAAATATAATTAATACCTATACAGACATACGTATTTATGTGTACATGAATAATTTTTTTTTTTTTTTTTTTTGATATATAGTTCGCTTTTCAGCTGTTTGTCCCATTAAATTCATTTCGGACAAGTACAACTTTTGAGTTTCTGTAAGAATTATGACTTTTTATAATTAGGACTTTTTAGAAAGTGTTCCGCTTTCAATAATGAGGACATTTATTGCTTTTATTAAATTTAAGAAGGTTTAAGGGAATAGTTGGAAAAATCTATAGGGGTTATTCGATTAATATAAATTTATCTGAGATAACAGATGCTGAAAGAAAATGTTTACTTGGCATTTTTATCTTTTGTTTTGCGTGCCTTTCCATGTGGGCAGGTTTTTGTGTTGTTTTTGTAAATTGCTTGTGAGTATAAGTGAGTGGAGAACTCGATGGTAATGTTTTTAGTGCTTTTGGATACTTTGCGTCCATTCTGCAACTTTGTTTTTCGCTATTTTCTCTTTTTTTGTTACCATTTTTTATTATTAATTTTTGTTGCTAGTGTTGTTGTTGTTGATGTTTTCAATTTATTAAAACTCACGCACGCGGTTTATCTTTTGTAATATTTTGCACTTTGTTGTGTTTGGTAATACTGATGCTGTTGCCTTATACTCACTGTTGCAATAATTTTTTATTTAAAATAAATTAAATTATCGCTTTTGTAAGCATTTTACTACTCGGTTCATGACTCTTACTTTTCATCAACTTTCGTTATTGTTTCATAGTCGTAGTCAACGTTGTAAATGCGTGTATTGTTTTCATTGTTGTTCTTGTTCACTGAAATTCTCGCACTTTGTTTATTGTACATGCATTTTTGTTGTTGCTGTTGTTGTTTTTTGTTTGATTCCATTTATTGCATTATCCGTGGAAAGGATTTCGAATTTTTTTAAATTCGTGCCTTTTTTCTTCGATTAAGGATCACAAGTGTCATCACTTCTGTGCTGACAGTAAAAAAGAAAGAAAAAACCAACTTGTTCGTTAATATCAGACAGTGAATTGATGTTATAAATACATGGTAGGTACTTGCATAAAATCAGTTTATTGAATCGTTACCAGAGGTGATTGTTTTTTCAAGTATAATTTAATAAATAATAATTTACTTTAACAAAATAATTTTAAAACAAGTGACACTGAAATTGTACTTAACGAACCTGTTGCTCAATATCGTCATTTTTTACACATGCCCACAAAAAATCATAGTGGATTCAGGGGATTTAATCAGTTATAGATTGCAAAACATCTTTACTCAGTACTAGCTTTTCTGATCTGGCGTTGCCCGGAAATTTATACATATATGTATGTATTTTAAAAATGGAATATAAATTTCCTTTTATTCGCGATCCTATCCGATTTTTTTTCTCCTGCTTGTCTTTATAACGAAGATGACGTCTGGTATATTGAAATGTACAATAATAAATATTATTTATTATGTTAAAATTATATACAATTTGATAATAGTTTTAGTAGTTTCCAAGATATATTTACCGTAATAAATAAGGTGTGCTTCAAAATGATAAGTTCACCTTAATATTTGCTCAGTTCATCCAAACTATCAAATGCTATATATGGTCACGTTATTCAAAAAAATTCTACGTTGAAATAAGTGAATAATAAGCCGGTTTTGCTATTCGATATGTACCGTTATATTATGTTTATTTAAATATATGTAAATAAGTGCAAAATTCAATGCGTCAAAATTATAACGTCAGTGAATCATTTATCCAAACTTTTATTTAAACTAAGCATTAATCAATTAGTTTTAATTTACGCAGTTCCCATATCCTTCTATTGTCTTAGAAATATGGGATGGCATCGTACTTACTAAACTGTCCAGAACGTTAGAGCAGATTTCGCGCCAGCTGTTGCAGATTGCCACTTTTAATTCATCTTTTGTCCGGTACTGTTTGTTGTCTGCATAAACATTATCCACAAGCTGTCCCCGCGAATTTTCCATAGGATTTAAGTCGTGGCAACATGCTGGCCAATCATGTACTTTAATATTGTGCTCCTCAAATCATTATCTGGTCGACTTGCTGACATGAATTGCTGCTTTATCTTGTGAGGTGAAAGTTTTGCCAGCATTTTCGGCCAAATAAGGCAGCAAACGTTCAGAAAGATGCCCTGGTACTCTAAACTATCTATTCGATGGAAGGAAAGTAGAGTACCATGGTACCATTTGAGCTAAAGCCAGCCCAAATCATTAAACTGCCGCCGCCGAAATTCCGTTTGGAAAAAACAACAGCTCCTTCCTTAAATCTCGCCAATTGCAATTGAAACCATCTGGTCCATCCAGGTTAAGTTTTTTCTCATCGGAAAAAATTACCTACAAACCCAAAAATGTATGGAATATCTTATAACCTTTTTAAAAAATGTTTACCTGATGCCAATTAGTTGCCATGTTGTTTTTCGCAAACTCCTTATGCTTAATCTTATGCTGCTTAGTCAGACATAAAATTTTTATTAATTTTTCTCAAATAAGGTTTGGCTGGGCGTTGATAGCTATTAGAATTTTGCTTTTTCAAGATTGTAATTTCAATTCCTCTTTTATTGCTACCGCACTTTTCAGGGAATTCGAGGCCTTTCATGAAATTAGCCGAGTTTCACGGGCAGTTAGGTACTTTGGACCACCCGTGCTTTTTAATTTTCTATAATTTTCTCTGTTTTTGAGAAAATTTTGCACAACACACAAAGATCGTCCCAGTTTTTTCGCCATTTCACGCATACTCAATTTCTGCTCATGAAGTGCCACAATTTGTCCTAGTTCATAAGGTGACAAAGGTTTGCCGCGACCTATACCGCGCAGATGTTATTTAAATTATAAATTATTACAACAACAAAAAATAACAATTGTGATACCTTCTGATTAGATAGATTAATTGCTTATTATTCACTTACCCTATCATTTTGACGCATTGAATTTTGCACTTATTTACATAAATTTGAATAAACATAATATAACGGTACATCTCTAAGAGCAAAACCAGCTTATTCTGCAATTATTTGAACGTAGAATTTTTTAATAAGGTGACCACACATAACATTGTATAGTTTGGATGGATGGAGCAAATATTAGGTGACCTTATCATTGTTAAGCGCACCTTATATGTTTCGTAGCAATGAACTATGAATCAAATATTCTCTTTTAACTCCTAATTAGCTCCACAAAGTACAACTTTTGAAAATGTCCTGGAATGATGGAATATCCAGGAATGATATCTTTGTAAAAAAGTTAAAATATAATAGTGTTGGGTTCTAGGTTGTTCATTTGTAACAACAACAATTGATGAAATTTTACACAAACATATGTGTAATGATGTAAGAAAATGACCTAGTTCATTAAGAGATCTTAAGAACCCAACTCTATTATATTTTAAGTTTTTGCAAAGAAACCATTTCTTGACATATTTCGTACTGAAAATCAAATATAATTTTAATTGTTTCAATTTCGTACACAGTAATTAAACTTCTTCACATATTTTGCAAAAACCTTTGGAAAATTCATTCAAATTTAAAATTTTTTTTAAATTGACTTGATTGAATGTAAAAAAATTTTATACCTAAAACTTTTTCGTTAAGAGCCTTTGTTTGATTAAAAATGGCAAGCGAATTGGAAATACGAAAAAAACACGGTGAAAACTTTTCAAAACCACCCTCAATGGACATATAACAAAAAGCTAGGGAACTTAAAGTTGACCAGGACACGGTTTCTAGAGTTTTAAAGAAATATAAGGATGACTTGGAGATCACTCGAATGGCAGGTGCTGGCAAAAAAAGGGTGTTCTTGACCTAAATAAAGCAAACAAAATCTTTCAGAAAGACAAGTTGTTCAAAAGATGTATAGTTTGGAGTTTTTTTCGCAAGGTCAAAAGGGACGCTGGCATGAACATTTTAAATTCCACAAAGTACCAGCGAGGAATGCTACAAAGTATACTGAAGCAAAATAAAACAAATAAAAATAAAACAATTTTTTTAACAAATTCAATTGCTGCATTATGGACGATAAGACATATGACGCCAAGACATATGATGATATCACATATGCTGACTTCTACAGCTTTCAGGCCCGAAATTCTACATTGCAGACACACTGGGTATGTGGATGACACTGTGTATGTGGATGACAAATTTAAGTCAAAAAGGCAATCGATATTCCCTTGGAAATTATTCGTACGTCAACCTATCTGCACTTGTGGCGAGAGAAGTTAGTCTTTCGTGAGTGAATTTTGCAAGAAAACATTTCATTATATTTCTTATAGTTTTATTTAATATCATTTTTCTGTGTCATTTTTCTGTGTGCTTACGTATAGCGTCAATCGTTGACAGGCTGATGTTTACTGTTCTGAATGAAGTGGAAGTAAGGAAGACTATTAATCGAAATGACTAACAATGCATTTATTGTTATTTCTTTGATTTTCTGCGATATAAGAAACAATGAATTATCATTAAAAGCAATTCATTGTATGGGTTTACAAAACTGGACTTAGCGATATTCGAATAGAGGATTTTCTAAACTCGATAGATGATTATTAAAAAAGCTCTCTGTATTCTCCTTGTAAAAACATTGTATAAAACAATCATCATAGCCTTCCTTCAGCGTGCGGTCTGTCTATGACTGAATTTTAGAATAAAACTACACAGAGAAAAAAATCACATTTTAAAAATCGAAGTGGATCGTTGTTGAACTAAAAATTTTGCAACTTGGATTTATTTCACGATAATTCGACGGTGAACAACTACGAAAGTATGTAAAACAGTATAAAATTAACGTATTAATCTTTAAAATATAAATGGTCCTGTTAATTCCAAAATGTTCAACGCTGAACTAAACATAAAAATATTGAATTTCTAAATTAGTTTAATATCAAAGACGACAAATGCAGTTTGAATATGTTTCAATGTCGATTTTAACCAAATTGTAAATTTAAAGTTGTACGTTTATAAATTAAAAAAGTACATCTTCGATTCAATGTGAAGACACTTTTAAAATTACATTGGACATTATTGAATATATTTTAATGGTGAAACAACTTTAAACTAACATTGGCCTATGCTTAAATTTAAAACTCATGGTTGATTTGATGTTAATCGTCTGGATTTAAAGTAGTGATAAAAATAGTGATAAACATTTTAGAATAAAGTTACACAAGCCAGAAGCCAAAATAAATAAAAATTTAAGGCCGTAAAAAAAGTTCTGTGTTTTTGTGAAAAAAAATAATTTTGGTGACAACAAGTCCAATAAAAAAATCATCATCTTTATAAAAGACATTATTGTATTACTACTGTTGTCGATATTACAAGGTAAGTAAGTACTTTTGAATATATTTTTAGCACAGATGCAGTCTAGGGTAGCGGCAGGCAATATACTCAACTGTTTCCAGTTCATCTCTGCCTCATATTTCCCACTGAAGTTCGGAGTACCGTTTTCCCATAAAATACCGTTTCCACATAAAAGACCCATTTAAGTCCCTTTGTAAATCTAGGACTCATTCGTGCTAAACCATCAAACATCCCAGCTGATCCTATCCACCTGTCGACCACTGACTGTCGACTCAGTCAGAGTAATCTTGTGGCCGTTATATCCTGATAACACTAGACCTGGTTCACTAATCCTATTCAAACTCCAAACATTTAAAGTAAAGTTGTGCTATATTGATTTGAATATTTTCAACTTTGATTTGAAAATATTTCTATTTTGAAATAAATTTTGCTCATTTTTAAATTAAAATGCCAATTTTTTATTTAAAATTGGCCAACGTTATAACAAGTACGAGCAATTTTAAGTCAAAGTTATTTTCACATTGATTTGAAATCCAAGTTGTTTTTACACTGAACATTGTTAGATTTACGATCTTACACCTTGTCTTGTTTTCATAGTTAATTCTTGTTGATTTAAGGTTGTTTTTGTTGAATATCTGTTGTTTTTTTTTTCTTGGTGTAGTGGAGGCGTTGATATTTTTGATATCTTCACGGAATTCTGATCGCCGGCTGCCTTTTTATAGTAAATCATCAGTAGCTACATTGGTATTAACATAACATGCTTAGCATTAAAAAAGTCATTATCCCGCCGAAATTAAAAAAAAAAACTACATGTAGATCTCGTTCAGACGCACATCCTTCTGCCACAGGAGGAACAATTATTGAATTGTAATGAAAAAAGCTTTAAAAGAAGATTTAGGGGTCTTTCAATTTTATATTTATATTTAATTCAATTCCATTTTATATTTAATTCAAAAGAATTATTTACGGCGAGCAGAAATTTGTAAAATCCACAGAGTGTGCAAAACTTTTGTTCTTTCATTTATTTAATGATATTAGATGATAAATATGTGAAATATTCTGAAATTAATTAAATTATGCTGAACTAAATGTTATATTAGTATTACAGACAGTGCACATTTGGAAATGCAAATGTTGACGGCTTTTTTTTAAGAAAAATATTTCGTCTTTTTTATATTATGTTCAGGGTTGTCAGATCCTTTTTAAGCTTTTTCGCCAAATTTAATTTCAAAAATCGCCAAAGTCGCCAAATATTCCTGTTTTTACATTCTGACAACAAAATTTATATTTATAATTTATATATATTTATAAAATTTATATTTAAAAATAATTTGTTTCGAATTCCTAAATATCGCCAAAACTGAAAAAAATTCCCCATAATATATGTTTTTTTAATTTTATTAACCAAAAAAAAGTGCACATATAACTGGATATTATCCGATTTTAAGCTTTTCAGAAAATTTTGAAAGAAGAAAGGAGATCCTTTGAATAATGTTATACTTAATAGCTTTGCGAATTTCTCAAGCAAACACATTCATTTTTTCTACATTCTTCAAGCTTAGAGCTTTTTTCGTACTACTTATAAACTTATTTCGCCGCCTCTTGTTGAAAATAATAATTTAAAATTTTTGTATTTTTATCAAAAGTAGCCAACAAAATCGCCAACTAATTTAAAAATCGCCAAAAAGTCGCTATGTCGCCAAGCTGAAAATTTGGTCGCCAAATAAATTTTCAAATCGTAATTTGTAATTAGTTAAAGATGATGTTCGTCATTTTGACTAACAAAGCACACAAAAGGGGACAAAAAGCGCGATGCATTTCTAAGGCTTAAAAAACATACATACAAACATACATGAATTTTTATATACATAAAAGATAAAATATTTTCTATTTAGTTCAATACCCGCTTATCCAATCTTTCCCGTTTTTTACTTGATGTGGATAGATAACGAAGTTTTTGATATTTAATTCCTCTATTTTTTATGATGATTTGAATTAACCACGAAATTATATAGACCAACTTCATAAACTTCAATCATATTTGTTTGTTCAATTTCGCCTTTCCTAATTTTATTAATGATTTGTATTAACTATGAAGCTATTTGGACCAAATTCAGAGCCTCTTACTGTTACCATTTTGAAGAAATACGCAAATAAATATATATTTTAGATGGGTGTAGCACTGTCCAGTAAAAAATTTGAAATGTTTAGATATTTTAAGAATTTGAAGAAATAAATAATAAATAAAATTATTCTATAGTGTGGCGGTTACGTCTTGCTCGTTAAATATTTGCCATATGTGAAAAGCCTGCGATCTTATTTAAATTGAATCCTTTTGGACAAGACGATACACTATCTTTTTAAATATACATAATTTTGCTTAAAATGTGCTGTATATTTCTCTTTATTTTTTAGCCTATGACAGCGACCACTGTGCTTTGCACGTTTTACACCTTAAGTCTTTAGCATAAAATTGCATTTATCTTTTAAAGGTAAACTTCACAATTTAAATACAAATGTATAAATTTACAAATATTTGTATGTGTTTCTGTGTTTGTGTATCTGTGCTCTAAAACTAAAATTACCTTGGTTATGAAAAATAAATTATTTATCACTGACAATATTGACACAAGACGTAAAGTATCTTCCCCATCTTTGTTAGTTAAGTTCAGTTCATCACAGCTTCCTTTAGTTAAGTTTAGTTCTATTTTTAATATTATGATTCTTTGTTCATGTCTTTATCTCTCTTTACCAATTTTTGAAAATGTTTTAAATTTTTAATGTCGGCCTCTTTGTTTATTTATTAATTTTTAAATACCTCCATAGCATAACCGGTACCTTCACTCGTTCTTGTATCCGAATCTTCATCTACATATAAATGTCAGAGCAGGATAAAAAAAGGGGAAGGTAGGATTGGCCACTTTTAAAGATGTGTATATTTTTTCTTTTGATTAATATGAATTTCATTGTTCATCTACTCATACAGTTGTGTTTTACATATCCACACATACTTAGATATATGTACATATATATGTACACATGCATACTTAAGTAGAATGTAAATGTTTTCCCAGCAAACACAAAGTCACACGTTTCATACACGATGAACTAGTGATATAATAGTAAGCATAAATCTGAAACCTTTTTAAGTCAAGCTTAAATTTTAGTTCAGATAATTGAAATATTAAAAATATTATGTAATAATACATAATTATCGCTTTTTAATTTGCTTTCAAATGTTATTTTAAATAATTTTGAAAAATTGAAATATATTTAATAACACAAGTTTACAAATTCCGGTCCACCATTGGATCAGAGCTGATTAGAACAAATCTTAACGTCATTTGGGTCGCTCAATTCGAATCTGGGTTCGTTTATCAATACTTGTTATAGTTTTTAAATTCTCGCGTTTTTAAATTCTCGCGTATTTTTAATGCTTTTTTTTTTTTTTGTTATAAAACTTGTAAAAATGAAAGAGAAAGTGCAAAATTTATTCCAAAAGTTTTTGTTATGTCTGTGGATGTTATATGATAAGAATCAGTAGAAAAAATATTACAAATCTGTTGAGAGATGCATATTTGCATCATTTTGGTTTTTCTGTAGCAAACACTCACAAGCCGTAGGTACCGAAATTATTTTGTCATGCACATGTGTTCACTTGGTCAAAAAGTATGTATTCTTTCCAATTTTAATGTCACTGGAGTGCGGCAAATTTATGTAGATGACTGTTATTTTTGTTCCTTTCAGTCCATGAAGATGAATAGTTGACCAAGCTGTTTTCCCAGTTGTCATACGCAAAATTTAAAGAAGGAATTTTTGTCGGACCTGATATTGGAAAATTAATATCCTACGGAAATTTTATAATATGTTTAACAACCAATTTAGAAGCAGCATGTGCAAAATTTTAAGATGTTTTATCTTCATTCCCATCTCGATCTATTCCTGAAAACTCAATTGATGCGAACGAAGAGAGAGGAAAGCGATTTGTCGAAAATTGAGAGACAATATCTAGGATTTTAGTACCAGAGCATGATGAGCGGATACTGTTGGGCCCTAATGCGTGAAAACATTGCAAACAATAGAAACGAGTCAGTAAAACTGCTTTTCTTTTCTATAATAAAACGGTACATGCTTACATGTCATGCTTTGGTTCAATGGGATCAAATGGACTTGGAAATCTTGTTTTCACAGTAGGAACAATAAACAAAATGGATTATATTAAAGTACTGAAGGATAATTTTGCACAATACCCTTCAAAGTCAAACTCAAGAGGGGCTATTTCTTGTTTCAGGACAACAACCTTAAACATTCTTTTCCAATAATGACTTCTATATAATGTAAAAAAGTACTACCACATTCTCTACAGAGGTCTGAACCAGGGATGTGAAATAAGAGAAAAAGTGTACTTTTTACCGTCCGGTTGTACTAAATTATTATTTTAAAAAAAAAAATTTTTTTACACATATGTATGTATAAAAAACTTAACCAAAAGGCACTGCAAGATTATTTGTTCTAAGTACAGTAAATAAATTTAACATAAAAAAATTTAAAAGGTAGACAAAAAATACTATTATTGGATTAGAATTAAATCTAAGAGCATCGATTGTGATACTATTTTTGCTTGTCTTATTTTTTTTTTTTTTAATTGTAGTAGCGAATGAAATGACTTCAGCAAATCCTTTTTTTTTTTGATTAGATTAGAGACAGTGGAAACAATCTCTTCCTTTCTTTGGCTTTTATTATATTTTGATACGCATGTGGTATTTTAATATATTGCTAAATAAGTCATTGAAGTACTATTGTACTTTTGACTTAAAAATTGTGTTAAAAAAGTACAATTGTACCAACTATCTCATACCTGGTATCAGTAGTTTGAAAATAAACAGGCAAATTTAAAAACTAAATCACGTAGAAATGATAGTAAAGATGAGTTGCCACTGTAAATCTATTAAACGATAAACGAGGGAAATTCCATTAAAAAAAAAGCTGAAAGTTCGTAATTTGTACCAAATGAGTAATTGTTGTAGCATTGTACTTTTGAGTCTAAAATTGTACCACAAAAAGTATAATCGTACCAACTTTTGCAACCCTGCTCTGAACTAATTCCTATATAGAATTTGATGAAGTATATGGAGTCAAAATTACTCTAGCGTCAAGTTAGAGCAACAATGAACTCAAGATTGTCCTCGTGAATATATGGGCAAATAACTTATATCACTCAGTATCTGCAAGATTCTAGTTCATCGTATGAGAAGAAGATTTAGAACTGTTACGTAAGCTAAATATAACGAAAATAAATAATAAATTTTGATCTTAGGCCTATTTACAAAGGAACTTTGAGAGAAAAATAAATGTACATCTTTTTCTTGCCATGAAATCTAAGGTCATTTTTAATTAAATTTATTTCTGATATTAACCATTCTGTTAGGTTTAGACCACTTTGGTATATTATTTTCTTTTTGGTTTTACTACGGAACGCTTCAATACCATATTAACTTAAAATGTTTGCATATGTGGTATTTTTATATTTTATTACTTTTACAAAAATTTTAGTGTTTTATGTATTATGAGTAAATCAGGTTTTCCCAGGATATAAAGAGAAAATTATTTTTTGTTGTATCGGGTCCGCCATCTAACGTTTTTTTTTTTCAACTACTGCTTATTTCGTGAATGGTAACGCTTAGCTATGTTTGATTTGACAGATAATTAGTTTTATCCTTCCGCTGAAGGAGTATGGTTGTGTATACACTTGAACAACGCTGGGAAATATTGCGACATTACTTTGATCGATCGACTTACAGAAGATGGGTCATTTTTCTTCAAAAAGGAGCAAGGAGTGGTCATTTTTACAGTCAATGGCGATCGTTATCGGGCCATGTTGAACGAATTTTTGTTCACAAAAATTGAAGAGAAGGATATTAGCAACATTTGGTTTCAACAGGACGACGCTACGTGCCACACAGCCTAAGCTACACTCGATGTTTTGTGCCCTGTTTTTGAAGATCGCATTATCAGCCGCAGATTCGTCGCTGATGTCATTTGGCCACCTCGGGACTGCGATTTGACACCGTTGGATTATTATTTGTGGAGTGCCGTCAAAGATAAGTGTTACGCCAACAAGCCAGAGATAATTGACGCTTCAAAGGACAATATTCGTGAAGCCATTGGTGAAATACAGCCGCACACAATCGATAATGTGCTTAAAAATTGGATCGATCTTGTAGGCTACTGCATGGCCCACCGGTGCAGCCACTTGAATGGAATTATTTTCCATTATTAACCGGTAGGATTGTACTTTCAAATAAAAAAAGAAATTTGAGAAAACATTCAGTAGTTTTTTGTTTAGCATTTAAAAAAAAAAATTATTTGGCGGACTCTTTAATTTGTATATAAATTTGCTGCATATGATGCACTAACTGTTAAAGTTAGATTTGCAGCAGCTGTATGTCCCTCGTTTTTTAGCAGATGATATTTTTGTTATACCGCTTGTAGATGCTGCAAAATAAAACCAACTTAGCAGTTTCGTTTAAAGCAAATGGTGAAGTGTATAAGACCACTTTTTAAGAAGTTTACTTCGGGAGAAATAAATGTATTATTTTCCAAATTACAGAGATCGTTCCACAATTTTTTTCCAGATTCAAAAGATGAAAAAAATATTGGCAGTGATATTTTGACCTTTCAGTCCTTCAGTGAGATCCAAAACGATACATCCCAACTGATTTTTTCTGGCGGTTAATTTCTTGCTTTTCAAAGGTGTGGCTGGACTTTCCTCAGATGTCTTTATTTGGAATCAACAGCCGGCCAAAATAGTAGATCTCACTTCGCATGTTTTAAAAGCATATATTGCCTAAAAAACAACGCCCTCAATAAGGCACCAACTGTTGTAAAACACTGGAAGATTACCTTCCCAACTATACCACATATTTGGAAAAGGAGCGAACTTGTTATTGTTTTGTGTCTGCCTTCAGGCTAAAGTCTTGTCAAAGCGAGGAGCACTTGAAATTATGTAAGATATAATCATTGCTCGTTCTTGCTAGGAAAATAAAGCGACTCAAACTTGTATCAAACAAACCGTGGAAATATTCATCTTTTCCGCGATAAACACCTGCAAAAATTGGTATAGTACATTTCTAAGAGAAGGTTTCTAAATCTTTCCACTTTTTATCAAATTTTACAGTCCCAGATATGTTTTTATTTTCAACTATTATTTTTCCAGTGTTGGAGAAAAAAATAACAAAACTAGGCGTCTAGAAACGAGATATTGTGTATGTTACTGATATGATATTCTAGATTGAAGTTCTAACGATATTCCATTTTTTGCTCTAAGCGTCATTGATTCATTCATTATATTTTTCAATTTCTAAATAAATTTGTTGTATTGATCTCATTTTCACTATTTTCACCTACATCCCTACAAACTGAAATATCGGAATTACAGAGTACAGAGTGATTAAGGGAATAACAAAAATAAGAGCCAATATAACCCTGAAAACTGAGTGAATAGCAAATAACAAATAAATTTTATTATAAAAAGTTAAAAACCAAATTTTAGTGTATTGTTTGATTAAGAATATAGATCATTAGCTAAGATTTGTAAATTTTTTTTCACCTAACAGCAGTGTTAAAATGAACTTGTTAAATCAATAAATTAAATAAAAAAGCTAACGAATGTACCTTTTAATTGCTTTTGCTTTTAGCTTAATATCTTAACCGGTTGCAGAAATATCTGAATTTGAAAACTGTTACTCTTACTGTACAAATTATGTTTTTCCTCACTGAATATGAGCTGCAGAAAATTCATCATTTGTCACCAATACTTTAACATTGTTAGCTTTTGTCACGAAGATTTACCACGTCGAGTGGCATATGCATACAATTTATGTTTGCTGGGACTATTTCGTTGCTCTCATGTACAAAGGCCATAACTCAAATAATTTAAATTTTACAGGAGAAGGTAAAAACATAATAGAAACTGTAATTATAAAAATGTAACTTTTAAATGCAGGTTTGAACGAAAATCAAACGCAAGTTCGATGTTTAGATTACAAACTCCTGATCATACGCTTGGTGACTTAGTGCTTTTTGCATGAAGACGTTTTTGAAATGTGTTAGAGATTTTTATACAACTGCTTATAAAACCGTTATTTCTGATGCTATTGCAGATCACAGATGACAAGTTGTATATGTATGCAATGTATTCGAATCACTTAAAAACTCATTTTCAAAAAAATATGACTTAGGGCCTTTTATATGAGAGCAACGATGTGCTGGTTAAGATTAATTAAACATGTGTTAGTTAGTACAGATGCATGTGTATTGTAATTATGAACATGTTTAACACAATGTATTGTTAACCTTGAACTGCTGTATTGCATCCTTGAAGAAACTACGAGTTTACATAACATTTTGAAATGCAAGCCTTTAATTACACATTACAATGCTAAAATTAAGCATCACTAGCAAATCTGTTCACATAAAAATTCACAACTGGAAAGTTTTCAGATTGATTTGTCAGTTTGGATATGAGTATTTCAGTTTAGTTTACAAATATTTACAACTTATTACATTTATGTATTACGTACGGCATGAGTTCATGGACGTTATTGTGCGAGTATGTTTACATTTTCCTTGAATATTTGTAATTGCAGTTTTAAGTATGGCATTCAAGCTTATAGTAAATTAATAAGCCAATTTATATTAAAAAGTAGTATGTGCATGGCTTTACTTACAATTAACACGAATACATATTTTTATGTCAGTGTAAGTTTTGTTTTAATTACAATCTTGTTAAACACCTCTTCTATTTTACCTTTAATGTATGTATCTTTCTTATTTAACTAGTCTTGGTTAGGCTTACCGTGCAACACAACTATAGTTTTAAAAGAACTTTTGAAAAACAATTGGAATTTAAAAATTTATACGCGATCATATAACATTATAGTATAACTTATATATAATTTAATCATTTTAAATTGATGCAATTGAAGGGTTTATCAGCTATTGTATTGTTGGTAGAAAAAAAACGACATTGAATATAAATACATTTGGGTTTTTCCTGCAATTTTTCCATTCGTGGGAAAACGGGGAAAAAAAAAGAAGGATTTGACTTAATTTCATGACACAAAGCAATCACAATACTATCAGTTAATAGGTATGTAATTCAGTGGTTTCACCGGTGGTTTCCAACACTTACACTTGTGTAATCGTAAAGGTGAAATCGTAATAGTGCAATTTTCATAGTGTTATCGTAATAAAATACCGAATTACTCTAATTGTAAAAATGCGATCGAAATATATCACTTTTAATAGTATAATCATAATAGCGTAGTGGAAATAGTGAAACGTATTAGCGTAATCGCAATTGTGTATCCGTTATAGTGAAATCGTAATAGAGCATTTTTAATAGTGTAATCGTAATGGAATAATCGAATTAGTGAAATCGTAAAAGTGTAATCGTAGTAGTGCAGTCGTAATAGTGTAATCTAGAAAGTGTAATCGTGTTAGTGTTATCTAATAGAGCATTTCTAATGGTGTAATCATAATAGTTCAATTTTAATAGTTTAATCGTAATAGAGCATTTTTAATAGTGTAATCGTAATAAAATAATCGAATTAGTGTAATCGTAAAGTACATTAGGGTTTTTCCTGCAATTTTTCCATTCGGGGGGAAAAAAAGAAGGATTTGACTTAATTTCATGACACAAAGCAATCACAATACTATCAGTTAATAGGTATGTAATTCACTTTCTCAGTGGTTCCACCGGTGGTTTCCAACACCTTAAGCTGCCATGCAAGCCCATATCATCATTGATAAGCCTCTATTTTCGACAGTTTCTTTAGTGTTTTTAGGGCAAAATTGACCATTATACATATCGCCGTCCACATGAGTCCAAGAAGTTCAATTAACTTTAAAATGCAAAATTATTAAATTATACTAGAAAGTTTCAACAACACAACACAAACTATAAGGTTTTCTGATGAGGGTTTAGTGTGTTTAGCGTAAAATATAAAATTTTGCCTTAAAAACTCTAAAGAAACTCTTAAAACGAATAGAGGCTTATCAGTGATGTTATGGGAAACCCTCATTTCATAGAAGGTACACCGGATAAAGCCATTTATCTTGACATTCTGAAGAATAATAAGTTCACGAGGATTGCGCATTTTTGATAATTCTTAATTTTATTAGGACAATGACCCAAGACATAGATCACTGATAGCAAAAACCTACTTTTGTAAAGGGTGGGCAAATTTGAGTATTTTTTTTTTTGACAAATTGAGTTTTATTCATACCAATATAAAATAGAAATTGCGGAATTAATAGTGCAATATGATACCGGGCAAATTTTCTCCTCCAAACATGTGTTTTTAAGCCAATTTACTACCCAACCTCAAATATGCCCATACTTTATATTGTTCATTCAAAAGTTCGTAGGATAACTAAGAAAAAAACAAAATTTGCTTCATCATTGGACTTAAATTTCTCTCCAGCAAGCATTCTCTTGAGGTCTGAAAACAGGAGATAGTCGCTAAATCGGAGAGTACGGTGGGTGGGTAAGCAATTCGAAGCCCAATTCATTCAATTTTGCTATCGATTTGTGACACGGTGCATTGTCTTGGTGAAACAAGTCAATAAACAAAAGTTGTTTCACACAAAATGCTATAACTCACGAATCAATAGTCAGATTGCTATCAAAGTTATACACGTATCCTATGGACTTTTTCAATGAACTGTTAAACGCCTTTCCAAAAATCTTGATTTAATTATTATTTAGTGCAAAATAGCTTATCGAGTATTAATTTGAGCCAAAAATTATTTGAATTCATTCCAAAGAGAATCAATAAGAATATGAAGGAATACAATATTTTTCACTTTAGAATTAGATATGAGAGTCTGCCCGATTTTCAATGTGAGCACAATTTTGGGGTTTGTAATTTTTATGTTACAATTGAAAATTTAATTTTCGTTTGTTGTTGTTAGTTAGTATATGCTTTACTAATATAATTGAAATAATTAAAAAGTTCAGTTTTATAGCATTAACATGCATCTAAGGTTGCGGTATTGAGTTGCCAGACTTTCAATATAGGTCACTCTATATGTAATTGTGGCGACTACATTTTACGTCATTTGAGCGAGTTTTTATCGGAGGTTTTATTTCGGCTGCTTCGGTTTTACGTGGTTTTATTACACAAACTCTTTTACATACATACATATGTAAATATTTTCAAAATCAAAACTTTTATCGTATATAATAAATTCCTGGAATTCCTGCATAAATATCCTGGGAAAGCTGGAAATGAAATTAGAAATTAGATTAAAAAACCCTTATGTATATAGATACTATCCAATATTTTACTGATCCGTAAAGAATTTTATTGTACTACCATGGCATCCCTGCTTTAAACATTTACTTGGAGCAAAATCTTTAAAAAAGAGTATCTCTTTATTTCGTAATATGTTGCAAATTTAATGTGATCACATTACTTGGGAGGACTTAAGGTGTAAGTTTTCTTGTGTTTTTGTTTTTTATGTACAGGAAAATAACTAAAAGAAGGGAAATACGAGGTGAAAAAGAAGCAGAATTTTTAAAGTTAACATTTTGGTACTTTCATGGTAGACCACAGATAATTCAAACACACTTACACATACATACATACATACAATACACACACTCATATTTATTACACGCATACCGAAAACCTCTTATATATTTATACATACATATATATATTATAACAATTAACCCCTTTAGATGGTCGGTTCGGTTCTTTATACAAAACACATACATTTGTACAGATATAAAATAGTGAAGAAGGGTTATCCATTCTGCTGCTTAGTGAAAGTTTTAATGGAAATTGTAATCGTCTCATCTTTAACATTCTCACTTTTGCACTTTGGTTGATTTTAGTTTGGTTGTGAAACTATGATGCAAGCTCATAAATTTTATGTGCTCATTACCGTTACACTAACTTACACTCTGCTTTGCTCTATAGTACCGTCTTATACATACATACTTACATAAATACATAGTGAGGACTAAACTCATGGAGAGCCATTAGAGAAATCTTGATAAATTGAATGAAGGAGAGAGCCACTCTGGCTTAAGAAAAAAGCAATAGAAATTTGTTGATTGTTTGTCTGAAGCATTAATAAGTTAACAAACATGTATGTTACAACAGTTGTGTTCAAAAAAATACCGGTATCATAATATAACTCATTTAGACACATTTTTATAATCGAATTCCAAAATAGAAAATATTTTTATCTTTATAGATCGATATCTTTTCTGTCTCTTTCTTATTTTTTTCTCATTAATCACCCTTCGTGCTATAATTATGACCACTGTTTTTTATCTTGTGCAAAGTATAATTATTTTAATAATGTTGTAAATGTGTTAATTCCAGACTAAATGAAAGATACAGATTTGCTAATTATTTATGCAGGCGTTTGTTCATTCGTTCCATTTATTCATTAAATTTTTAACATATTTTGTGGGTATCTTGGCGTAGTTACTTTCTGTCAACACTTCTAAAATGCTTCTTCGTAATGTAGGAAATGTAGTATAAAAAAAATTAATATTTATCTTCCATTAGAGCGGAAAGTCATTTTAAGTTTTTTTCTTTTCTTTCAAATTTGCTCTACTTTGGAACTTGCAATTCATATTTAATATGATGGTATTATGAAATTTTTAAAGCGCTTCATATGTGCACATGTCACTTGCTTGACTTTTCAAAAGTTTAAGAAAATGTTTATGAAAACTTTGAATTCTTTTCAGTCTCGATCTTGTTTTTAATTTTAATTATAGATTTTTATAGTAAATTTTATAGCAGATTTATGTGTGTATGCGTGTGTCTTTAAAATAAAACATAAAACAAAATAAAAAATGATTTATCGACATTTTGTTTTTTACTTACTTAAGTTTAGCACTTATGTGCCGCTGTGGTATGGTAGGTAAGACACCCGCCTACCAACCAGAAGGTCGTCGGTTCAATACCAGGCCAGACCGTCTTAAAAAAAAAGAAAAAAGTTTTTCGACAGTAACTGGTTATGAGTATAAATGCTATTGAAAACTTCTCTATATGCATTTGCCGTTCGGAGCCGGCGTTGAACTGGTAGGTCTCTTTCAATGAGTTTAAAAATAGAATCGGCTGAGAGAAGTCTATTTTTGAAGCAAATTTTGATAATAATTGTTATATATAAAACTTTCTGTGCGAAAACTGTATATAGTATAAAAAATCAGATTCTGGTGTTTGGGTAATGGATGTTTTAACTCTTAATAGTACTGAAAATATATTTATTTTGAAAGTAGTGCAAGTCCATTTTAATTAAAATTACTATTCGGTCGAAAATATTAAGGTAAATTTTACCCCGGTTGCTGTATGCAGAAGTCATGTGCACGTTTGATATTACGTCAGAGATAGTACCTACGATTGGGATGAAACTAGAACATCCCGCACAAGAAGTAGAATCTTCCTTTTGCAAATAAATACAGACTGAAGAAGAGCAAAAATACATTATTTATCATAGTAATTTCCAAGCATTACTATAAAGTAGTTCGATATTGTCGAAAATATAATAAATTTTGAAAGCATGAAATGAAACTCAACTCAACCTGTGGCGAAAGTGGGTTTAAAAAGAAAGACAAATATCGATGAAGCAGTCGTTATTTGGTTAAATATATTATACATTTCTGAATTAAAAAAAACGATTATTATAATTCATTATTTTTTAAAGTGAGACAAGTCCATTTTGTTCTAGCACAACTCTTACTTTTTAGTCAGCACTGAAAACTCTTTTGGATAATAAATTTACATGCTTTGGGACCACATAATATTGACAACATATCTCTTTATAGTTACCAATATTTGTAAGCTTAATGAAACGCAAACTTTTAATTATTATTAATTAAAAATTGGACTAGCCTAACTTCCAAAATAAGCTGCTTATATGTATCCTACTAATTTATACTTGAAAAATTTTAAACGTTATACTTCGTTTTTACATAAATTTCTTCTAGTGTTTATTTATAAATTTGTTGCACGAAATTTGCTGTCATTTAAATTCCGATCATCCGGAATCATCAGAATATGGCCACTATCATTTAGGATATCACCGATCAATGGGTTTGTATGGGAATCGGCATCTCTAAATACGTTTTTATTGTTTTAAAATTTCCATTTCACTAAGAGGTAAGTCAACATTTTTGTGAACTTACATTCATATAGTATGTATTTTTTTATTAATAATTTCTGGTGTATACAAACCTGTGTTTGATATACGCAAGGTCAAAACTATACAACAGTGAGCAGTAATATATAACTGTAGGTTTAATAATTTTGGATTATATTCCATTATTAATGTTACCTAATGAAATTTCTCTTCTTTCTTCTGAAATTTCTTTTTTCTTCATTTCTTCATTTAATAATCTTAAGGTGGTGTTGCCGATTCGGCTCACTGTTTTTTTATGTAACGCGTTGAAATTAAATTGACTATACAGTCAAACCTTAATAATCCGGATAATTGATTGCAGAAACTGATTTAAATTATTAAATTAATTGGATAACCGAATAAAAATTAAGAATATTGTTCTTGTATTAAAAATGCTATTAAAACACATATCAAATGGTATATTATATTTATTAATCATTTAAATAAATAATTACATTAATAAAAATTATAAAAAAAAACATGTGTTGCAAAACAGTTTATGTTTGCAGCAAAACCAGAGAAAAACTACATTTTTTTACACAACAGTTTGAAAGCAATCCGGAGCAATATGGAGTACAAAGTAAAATGAAAAATTATGTCCGGATTACCGAAAAGTCCGGACTAGCGAGGCCATGATTATCATGGTTTCACTATATTTTTATTTAATTTATACGTAATCCTGATGATTTATTGAACAGTATCGCGTGGAACGTAAATACAATGTAGAAACAGGATTGGGTGTATTTTATTACAAATGTCAATCGACACTTTTTAGTTCGAATCTAATATCGTTTGGAATTCATGTAACGTGTAAAAATAGAATCAGGTGTATTTTATTAAAAATTAATAGCCTGGCCTACAATGTCGAAAGAAAATTTATTCGAACCAAAGGCAGTCACTCACCTTTTTTTCGTAAGTGCGGCCCACTATATTACGATTTATCTCTCGCGTAGCTTTACGCTTCAAACGTTATCCAAATAAATAATTGGATTGTCATATAGTAATTCCACAATTAAATCGCCAATATACATACAAAAACGCTTAAATATAGAAATTGTACAATGGAAAATGTAACTGTGATATCACTGGAACTCGAGAGCGAAAAAGGTAAGCAAACAAAAATACAGTGTAAAAAATCCGTACTAGTTTACTGTGCTAAATTTCGTTATTATTTAAAAATAATAAAATAATATTTTTAAATATAAAAAATAAAATATTATTTTTAATTATTTATTTTATTAAAGACTGGTTTTTGAAGTTATGTACGAATTTTGATTTTTCATTCTGTAAATAAATTAATAAACAAATGCACAATAAATAAATAAAACATATGAAAATACTTTTCACTTCTTTCATGCGGTAGTGGCTATAAATTGAAGCCCTTACAGAAATTAAATAGCTAGGAACGAAGGCAGGTACAAGAAAAAGCATTCCAGAGCGCTCCATTGTGCTTTTCATAGTACAAACGACAATAAAAAACAAGTGAGTTATTTTGACATTTGTATTCGGACAAACATAAAAACACGATATAGTGAGTCACAATTTTGTATTGGAATTCTTACGTTGTCGTTCGCATTCACTTTCTTTCGATTTGTGCCACAAGTCAGCTGTTTTTCATTCGAAACGATAACGTTCTACATCGTGGGGTAGGCTGATAATTTTTGTAACTTGTTTTTGACACTCACAACAAAAGCAACAAATATACAGAACTTTGTTTCTTTAAAAAATGACTTGTTGTTCAAGCGAAACTAATATAATAATAAGGACACATATCAAAATAGTTAAAAATGCAACTCTGTTTTTATATTCAAACATTTATAAAAATATCTTATAAATTATAAATTGTCTGCTTGAATTTCGACGACGTAAAGAAGGGTTATTTGACAAACAAATTTTATAACGTTTCGCAGTTGTAGTACATTTTTCTCTTAAGCTTTTCAGGAAAACCGCAATGTGTCTCCATTATTTTTCGCATGACTATATATAGAAATGAATGTGTGTTTTTGTGTATGCATGTATGTTTGTTTGTTTGCTGTGCCTTATATTTAGAACGATAAGCGGCTGAACAGATTTTCTTGAAATTTTTACAATATTTCTTTGTATGTCTGGAAGGAACTATAGGATATATACATATTAAAAATTCCTACGTATATATGTCTATATCTTCCAAATGGTAAGAGAAAAATTTGGACATTTGGTCCAAATAGCTTCATAGTTAATACAAATCATCAGTCAAAAACTGAGCGGAACTGAACAAGTGGTCGTGGTCCCATACAAGCTATATATTGATCTTAGTATGTCTTGAGAACGATTAAAGCTAAAGTTTCAGTATTTGGTCTGAACGATTTTACAGTTAATGCAATTAATCGATGAAAAAGTTGGCGGAATTGAACAGGTGAGTGTAGTAACTTCTGTATTTCTTAAGAACGGTAATAGCAAAAGTTTATGATATTAGGTCCAAACAATTTCTAGAACAATACACATCATCAGTCGGGAACGGGTGGCTCATCCATTCCTACAATATATAGAATTTTTTTTTATATGCAGAACGGCAAAAATTAAAGCTTCGTTATCTTTCCACGACAGCCAAAATTTGGGTATTGCACAAAGCACATTGGAATAATGTTATGTATACTATATATATATAAAGTAATGTGTGTTAGCTAAGTGACTGTGTACAGCTAAAAGGCAGAATCTACAGTGATTATCTGGAAGGAACTATAGGCAACTATAGGAACTATTTCAAATGTTTGGAATTGGACCGGAAGAAGACAAAATGTGGGAAAAGGGTATGTAACCAAGATATCATTTATGATAATAATTAACATGGGGGTAGCGAAGTACGCCGGATTTTACTTAGTTTTTAATAAAATATTTTATAATCCTGTTTTTACATAGTAGATACGTTCTAAACGGTAGCGAGCAAAAATTTATTTTAAAATAGGATTAGGTGTAAAGAACTTTGGACAAACTCTGCAATAAATAGAAAGAAACAGCCTTGATTATCCTTTTTGGTTTGGTCACATTTGTTGATTCAATAATACTGTATAAGATAAAGATTTGTGCGAGGAAAAATCATGCGACGTGCTGTAAAAGTAAGTAAATAAAACTATTTATTAAAAACAAACCTGTTTCATAGTGAACTCTTTTACCTTTCTTAAAAACCAATTTAAAATAGTGGCAAATAGGCGATTATATAAGCTTTAGTGGAGGTTATGCCGATGAGTGAGGTTGGAGCCAAATATGACGAATTAGTACTGCTTCTCAAGAGCGACAAATTGCTAAGGCAATAAATATTGATCCACGGAAGGCGGCATTAAATGTTGCAAACTATTTACATTTTTCATATTTTTTAATATTCAATATATTTTCCGTATTTCATTGAGATCAGTAATACTGGCTATTTCTTATACAGTTTGAATTTCCTTTGGTTACAATTCAAATAAATTCACTGTTACATGACATATAAATACAGTAAGCAGTGTAAAGCTTTCGCGACTTATAGTTGTCCATGAGCCGGCCACACACGAAAACCACCAGTTAAATCTCAAATTTCAAACCACGTATTTACTCGGAGATCTTATTTTGTCGATTGTGAAACCTTTTTTTTCCTAGAAACTTAGGTCTAATATTATCACTAAATAATACATTTACAGTCAACGTAAAAAGTGTACACCCTTATTCCCTATAAATTAGTTTTTATTTCAGCCTTTGAAAATGCGATGAATTCAAAAATTTTATGATTTTTTGTACTGTACTTAATGCTTTTCAAAGTTAAAAAAAACAACAACATTTTTACAACAATTAAACTTATACAACAAAAACGAAAGGTGCTCTAAGTTGTATTGCTTAAGCAAATGCATATTTCATCCAACTTATTTAAAATTGTTCAAGTTTGCAGATAAGTTTACTCTTTTCTATAAAGGATAGTAATGTCAATGTAAAAAAATATACACTATTTTTATATTAATAAACTTTAAAAAAAAATATCCTTATGTTACGTTGTTATAAAATTTTTTTATCTACAAATAGTTAATAAGTTAGTATCCACAGATTTTTATATACATACGTATCTTTTAGGAAGATCGAACGGTTATTATTCGAACGGTTTTAATCGGTTTTTTTGATTTTGTCGAATACGGTTTTTTCAAATAAACCGGTTAACTTAACACGAATAACCGGTTAATTTATAAAAGTATAATTCTTATACGTTTGTATATTTTTCTATTCAAAGTATGTTCATCGTTTAACTATTTGTATAAATTTAATTATTTTTGTATATATGACAAAGAACGTAAAAACCAAGGCATTTATAGATTTATTTATTTGTTATCTTAGGCACCTAAATTATAACTGTAATAACAAACCTTTAATTCCATTCTCTACCAAGTAATACAACAAAAAGGAAATTAGCTCCTTGATTAGCTAATCGACACTTAAGCAACTTTCAGTACTTTGCGTAATAAACTTTTTCTCTATGAGATGGTTAGAATTATTATTAGTATTGTATGCCACTTTATTTTTAAGCTCTGAGTTAGCTTCGGCTTATTTTTAAATCGACGAGGTCCAACTTTGCGCTTCAAGAATTAGGAACAAATTCATTTAAATAAAAGAACCGGTTAACCAGTTATTTGAATTATTATTAACCGAAAACCGGTTTTTTAAAAAGTCGAATAATCGATCTCCCTAGTATCTATTAACTTCAGAGATTGAAAAATTGCTACAATTGTACTATTTGTGGTAAAATTCGAACTCTAAAAGTTCAATGGTACACCAATAGCTTATTTGGTACAATTACATAGCAATTCATCACTGTAGTCACTTAAAGGTACTCGTATATGTATTTTTTCTTTTTTCATTTTTATTTTCATTCACTATTTTGACAAATAAGAAACATAAATTCAAATTATTTTAGCGGTAAAAAAAGAGAAGAAAGGAAACACCAGGGACTAAGAAAAACACATAAGTTAGACCAATAAAATTAAAATAAAAGAGGTAACCAGGTAAATATTTCTTTTGGTTTTACTATTAAAAATAACAGTTTTATACAGTTACACAAGCAGATCATACCTTGTTCAGTTATGGAAGAGTAGACGGTAATGTTTTCTTGGATGATAAGAGATGGTAAAAGATGCAACGTTAATATAGGGGGTGGAATAGCACACACAAAATTCATGCATCGTGTGACAGTCGTTTCTAGTAATGAAAAAATGTTCAAAATCAATGTTTTTACAAGATACTTTAAAGCTTCACAAAACAGTCGGCGAAAACGTTGGAAATTATGTTGACCATGTTTGTCGCTGAGCACAAGTTGCCATTTCAAATATTGATATAGATAAATCTATTTCTGAATCACAAATTGCACAATAATGAAATGTTTCTTATTATATTTCAGTTAAAAGTCTTTAAGTCTTTTTTGTACAAAATGTTTTAGTTAAATCCAAAAATAGTATACATACTCGTACATATGAAATAAAGAATTACTTTTAGTATAATTT
>JAKWBJ010000026.1:600000-834013 GCA_023159175.1 Wohlfahrtia magnifica | reverse complement strand
GAATCAGATAGAAAGTGGATTTTGAATACAAATTTTCTTGTTTTTCTTATATCTCGAAAATTATAGAAGATATTGTTTCAGAACCTTTTCTATATGATAGCTCAGATGTCGGGCTAAAAAATGCCTGAAGAAATCTCCGCCCACTGCCACGCCCACTAAAAGAAATTTAACAACTTAAGGATTTTTCCATTATTTTCTCAATACATATTGGAGAAACGAGGCCGAAGGCATAAAAATTTTAAAGACCAAGCTCCAGTCTATCTCCCGCAGTGAATCTCAGTCAGATATCTTTTATAGTTTCTACGATATTAGCTAGCAAACAGAATCTAGTACAGGAAGAAGGCTATTTAAACGTTCTTTACTTTCTCCATCGCTTTTGTTTATATCTCGCAAGATACACTAGATATTGGACCGAAACCTTTTCTATACTTTAGCTAAGATGTTTATCTATAGGATGGATGCAAAATTATCCACCCTTTGCGCAGCGAATTATAAAAATAATGAAGAAACATCCTAAAATCCACAATTTCTGAAAGTGGGTGTGGCAGTGGGCGGGAAATTTTAAACCTGTCTTGTAGACCGACATCGCTGCTTTCATATGGACAAATTTCCACTCCAATATCTTGTGTAGTTTGCAAGTTATAAGCAAAAGAAAAAAAACTACTTTCAAAATCCACCTCCTACTTGATTCTGTTGACCTGGTGCTTGACAAAAAAAATCTGTTAAAATTCAAATGAATTTCGTTTGCAAAAAAATAAAAATGGGCGGTTACAATTTGAATTTGAATATTTTGGAGCCGTTATTTTTGTCAAGTACCAGGTCAACAGAATCAGATAGAAAGTGGATTTTGAATACAAATTTTCTTGTTTTTCTTATATCTCGAAAATTATAGAAGATATTGTTTCAGAACCTTTTCTATATGATAGCTCAGATGTCGGGCTAAAAGATGCCTGAAGAAGTCTCCGCCCACTACCACGCCCACTAAAAGAAATTTAACAACTTAAGGTTTTTTCCATTATTTTCTCAATACATATTGGAGCAACGAGGCCGAAGGTATACAAATTTTAAAGACCAAGCTCCAGTCTATCTCCCACAGTGAATCTCAGTCAGATATCTTTTATAGTTTCTACGATATTAGCTAGCAAACAGAATCAAGTACAGGAAGAAGGTTATTTAAACGTTCTTTACTTTTTCCATCGCTTTTGTTTATATCTCGCAAGATAGACTAGATATTGGACCGAAACCTTTTCTATACTTTAGCTAAGATGTTTATCTATAGGATGGATGCAAAATTATCCACCCTTTGCGCAGCGAATTATAAAAATAATAAAGAAACATCCTAAAATCCACAATTTCTGAAAGTGGGTGTGGCAGTGGGCGGGAAATTTTAAACCTGTCTTGTAGATCGACATCGCTGCTTTCATATGGACAAATTTCCACTCCAATATCTTGTGTAGTTTGCAAGTTATAAGCAAAAGAAAAAAAACTGCTTTCAAAATCCACCTCCTACTTGATTCTGTTGACCTGGTGCTTGACAAAAAAAATCTGTTAAAATTCAAATGAATTTCGTTTGCAAAAAAATAAAAATGGGCGGTTACAATTTGAATTTGAATATTTTGGAGCCGTTAAATTTGAAATTTCAATTTAAATTTTAGTTCAATTTCAACAGATATTTTTTTGTCAAGTACCAGGTCAACAGAATCAGATAGAAAGTGGATTTTGAATACAAATTTTCTTGTTCTTCTTATATCTCGAAAATTATAGAAGATATTGTTTCAGAACCTTTTCTATATGATAGCTCAGATGTCGGGCTAAAAAATGCCTGAAGAAATCTCCGCCCACTGCCACGCCCACTAAAAGAAATTTAACAACTTAAGGATTTTTCCATTATTTTCTCAATACATATTAGAGCAACGAGGCCGAAGTCATAAAAATTTTAAAGACCAAGCTCCAGTCTATCTCCCACAGTGAATCTCAGTCAGATATCTTGTATAGTTTCTACGATATTAGCTAGCAAACAGAATCTAGTACAGGAAGAAGGCTATTTAAACGTTCTTTACTTTCTCCATCGCTTTTGTTTATATCTCGCAAGATACACTAGATATTGGACCGAAACCTTTTCTATACTTTAGCTAAGATGTTTATCTATAGGATGGATGCAAAATTATCCACCCTTTGCGCAGCGAATTATAAAAATAATGAAGAAACATCCTAAAATCCACAATTTCTGAAAGTGGGTGTGGCAGTGGGCGGGAAATTTTAAACCTGTCTTGTAGACCGACATCGCTGCTTTCATATGGACAAATTTCCACTCCAATATCTTGTGTAGTTTGCAAGTTATAAGCAAAAGAAAAAAAACTGCTTTCAAAATCCACCTCCTACTTGATTCTGTTGACCTGGTGCTTGACAAAAAAAATCTGTTAAAATTCAAATGAATTTCGTTTGCAAAAAAATAAAAATGGGCGGTTACAATTTTATTTTGAATATTTTGGAGCCGTTAGGCTAAAAGATGCCTGAAGAAGTCTCCGCCCACTACCACGCCCACTAAAAGAAATTTAACAACTTAAGGTTTTTTCCATTATTTTCTCAATACATATTGGAGCAACGAGGCCGAAGGTATACAAATTTTAAAGACCAAGCTCCAGTCTATCTCCCACAGTGAATCTCAGTCAGATATCTTTTATAGTTTCTACGATATTAGCTAGCAAACAGAATCAAGTACAGGAAGAAGGTTATTTAAACGTTCTTTACTTTCTCCATCGCTTTTGTTTATATCTCGCAAGATAGACTAGATATTGGACCGAAACCTTTTCTATACTTTAGCTAAGATGTTTATCTATAGGATGGATGCAAAATTATCCACCCTTTGCGCAGCGAATTATAAAAATAATGAAGAAACATCCTAAAATCCACAATTTCTGAAAGTGGGTGTGGCAGTGGGCGGGAAATTTTAAACCTGTCTTGTAGACCGACATCGCTGCTTTCATATGGACAAATTTCCACTCCAATATCTTGTGTAGTTTGCAAGTTATAAGCAAAAGAAAAAAATCTACTTTCAAAATCCACCTCCTACTTGATTCTGTTGACCTGGTGCTTGACAAAAAAAATCTGTTAAAATTCGAATGAATTTCGTTTGCAAAAAAATAAAAATGGGCGGTTACAATTTGAATTTGAATATTTTGGAGCCGTTAAATTTGAAATTTCAATTTAAATTTTAGTTCAATTTCAACAGATATTTTTTTGTCAAGTACCAGGTCAACAGAATCAGATAGAAAGTGGATTTTGAATACAAATTTTCTAGTTCTTCTTATATCTCGAAAATTATAGAAGATATTGTTTCAGAACCTTTTCTATATGATAGCTCAGATGTCGGGCTAAAAAATGCCTGAAGAAATCTCCGCCCACTGCCACGCCCACTAAAAGAAATTTAACAACTTAAGGATTTTTCCATTATTTTCTCAATACATATTAGAGCAACGAGGCCGAAGTCATAAAAATTTTAAAGACCAAGCTCCAGTCTATCTCCCACAGTGAATCTCAGTCAGATATCTTTTATAGTTTCTACGATATTAGCTAGCAAACAGAATCTAGTACAGGAAGAAGGCTATTTAAACGTTCTTTACTTTCTCCATCGCTTTTGTTTATATCTCGCAAGATACACTAGATATTGGACCGAAACCTTTTCTATACTTTAGCTAAGATGTTTATCTATAGGATGGATGCAAAATTATCCACCCTTTGCGCAGCGAATTATAAAAATAATGAAGAAACATCCTAAAATCCACAATTTCTGAAAGTGGGTGTGGCAGTGGGCGGGAAATTTTAAACCTGTCTTTTAGACCGACATCGCTGCTTTCATATGGACAAATTTCCACTCCAATATCTTGTGTAGTTTGCAAGTTATAAGCAAAAGAAAAAAATCTACTTTCAAAATCCACCTCCTACTTGATTCTGTTGACCTGGTGCTTGACAAAAAAAATCTGTTAAAATTCGAATGAATTTCGTTTGCAAAGAAATAAAAATGGGCGGTTACATTTTGAATTTGAAGCCGTTAAATTTGAAATTTCAATTTAAATTTTAGTTCAATTTCAACAGATATTTTTTTGTCAAGTACCAGGTCAACAGAATCAGATAGAAAGTGGATTTTGAATACAAATTTTCTTGTTTTTCTTATATCTCGAAAATTATAGAAGATATTGTTTCAGAACCTTTTCTATATGATAGCTCAGTTGTCGGGCTAAAAGATGTCTGAAGAAGTCTCCGCCCACTACCACGCCCACTAAAAGAAATTTAACAACTTAAGGTTTTTTCCATTATTTTCTCAATACATATTGGAGCAACGAGGCCGAAGGTATACAAATTTTAAAGACCAAGCTCCAGTCTATCTCCCACAGTGAATCTCAGTCAGATATCTTTTATAGTTTCTACGATATTAGCTAGCAAACAGAATCAAGTACAGGAAGAAGGTTATTTAAACGTTCTTTACTTTCTCCATCGCTTTTGTTTATATCTCGCAAGATAGACTAGATATTGGACCGAAACCTTTTCTATACTTTAGCTAAGATGTTTATCTATAGGATGGATGCAAAATTATCCACCCTTTGCGCAGCGAATTATAAAAATAATAAAGAAACATCCTAAAATCCACAATTTCTGAAAGTGGGTGTGGCAGTGGGCGGGAAATTTTAAACCTGTCTTGTAGACCGACATCGCTGCTTTCATATGGACAAATTTCCACTCTAATATCTTGTGTAGTTTGCAAGTTATAAGCAAAAGAAAAAAAACTGCTTTCAAAATCCACCTCCTACTTGATTCTGTTGACCTGGTGCTTGACAAAAAAAATCTGTTAAAATTCAAATGAATTTCGTTTGCAAAAAAATAAAAATGGGCGGTTACAATTTGATTTTGAATATTTTGGAACCGTTAAATTTGAAATTTCAATTTAAATTTTAGTTCAATTTCAACAGATATTTTTTTGTCAAGTACCAGGTCAACAGAATCAGATAGAAAGTGGATTTTGAATACAAATTTTCTTGTTTTTCTTATATCTCGAAAATTATAGAAGATATTGTTTCAGAACCTTTTCTATATGATAGCTCAGATGTCGGGCTAAAAAATGCCTGAAGAAATCTCCGCCCACTGCCACGCCCACTAAAAGAAATTTAACAACTTAAGGATTTTTCCATTATTTTCTCAATACATATTAGAGCAACGAGGCCGAAGTCATAAAAATTTTAAAGACCAAGCTCCAGTCTATCTCCCACAGTGAATCTCAGTCAGATATCTTTTATAGTTTCTACGATATTAGCTAGCAAACAGAATCTAGTACAGGAAGAAGGCTATTTAAACGTTCTTTACTTTCTCCATCGCTTTTGTTTATATCTCGCAAGATACACTAGATATTGGACCAAAACCTTTTCTATACTTTAGCTAAGATGTTTATCTATAGGATGGATGCAAAATTATCCACCCTTTGCGCAGCGAATTATAAAAATAATGAAGAAACATCCTAAAATCCACAATTTCTGAAAGTGGGTGTGGCAGTGGGCGGGAAATTTTAAACCTGTCTTGTAGACCGACATCGCTGCTTTCATATGGACAAATTTCCACTCCAATATCTTGTGTAGTTTGCAAGTTATAAGCAAAAGAAAAAAACTGCTTTCAAAATCCACCTCCTACTTGATTCTGTTGACCTGGTGCTTGACAAAAAAAATCTGTTAAAATTCAAATGAATTTCGTTTGCAAAAAAATAAAAATGGGCGGTTACAATTTGATTTTGAATATTTTGGAGCCGTTAAATTTGAAATTTCAATTTAAATTTTAGTTCAATTTCAACAGATATTTTTTTGTCAAGTACCAGGTCAACAGAATCAGATAGAAAGTGGATTTTGAATGCAAATTTTCTTGTTTTTCTTATATCTCGGAAACTATAGACGATAGTGTTTCAGAACTTTCTCTATATGACAGCTTGGATGTCGAGCTACAGGATAGGTCTACAGGTTTTCGCCCACTGCCACGCCCACTTCTATAAATCGATGAATTTGGGATTTTTCCTCAATTATCAGACTTTTTGTTGGAATATTGGAAGGTAATCTCGTATGCATTATATACCCAAAGTTCCAATCTGCCTCCTACAGTTGGTTTCATTCAGATATCGGTAATAGTTCTTGAGATATAGACCAAAGAAGAATAGATCAAAGAGAGAAATTTTTTGCTTATATTTCGAAAACCATGGGATAAATTACTTGAAACTTTTTCCAGGTGATAGCTCAGATGTCGCGCTATAAAAATATTTTATATTTTAAAAATGAGGAAGCACTATAAGATATTTTCTATTAGTAGGTATGACACAGTAGGCGGAAAATCTTGATATAATTAATAATTACACAATATTTATGTAAAAAACAATAATACTTACTTAAGTTTTTTATTTTTCTTATTGTTTACATAATATAATCAATAATGAATTGTAAAATGTTGCGCTTACAGCAGAATATTTATTTAGAAATATTAAATATTTTTGATTAAATGTTATTTTTTTTTTTTTAATGTTAACAATGTAAACAAGAAGAAGACCGTAAGGAGTAAATAAAACAAGTTTCTTTGATTTTATTTTATTATAAACTTTAATTTTTTTAATTGTTAACATGATGTAATTTATGTAAATAAATAGAAATTTCCTATATATTAAGATAATTATTTTTAATTTATACATAAAATCTAAATTTCTTAATTGTTTACAGAGTGTAAATAATGTAAAATAATGTTTTTAAAAAAATAGTTAGAAAAAGAATATTTATTATAAAATTAATATAAAAATATTTACAGAATGTAAATGACTGTAGCAATTGTGTACCTGATGTAAAAGTGAAAATAATTGTAAAATACATTGCTTTGACAAGGTAATTAATAATAATGAATATTTAACTAATATTGTGTACCTAGCCATAGCTTACACGATCTAAAATCCAGTTTACAAAGTGTAAATATTTTTAGTATATGTACATAAATTGTTTTTAATAAAATAATTTAAATATAAAAAAATGTATAAAAATAAGTAATTGTTTACACGATATAAAATAAAGTAAAAACATTGTTTTTCATGAAAAAAAATGTAAATAATGAAGATTTATGAAAAAAAAATGGTATTTAACAATTGATTTCATTAATGTAAGTAATTTTAACATTGTTTTTGACGAAAAATTATGAAGACAAATTAAGAATTATAAATAAGCTTTGTAACTAGCAACTGTTTATATGATATAAAATTGGTAACAGAATGTAAATGATGTAACAACGATTATATTCAAATTGTAGAAAAATAATGTATGTTTATAAAAAATATTACAGTTTGCAATATTGTTTACATGATTAGAAAAAGTAAATTATCGCATTTTCGCCTTACCTTTTTTCAATTTCTTGTTAAAGTTGTTAAATATTTTCACTGCCTTTTAGAATTTGCTCACCGCAAATGTGAATTGAATGGCCATTGGGCGAGTAAACCAAATGATACTTTTAATCCCATTGGCTGGACTGATTATAATCCCTGTTTCAAGCAAGAGGTCAAATCATTAATGGAGAAAGTATCAAATCTAGAGGTAAGTTTTAACGACATAAATATCAATTCCATTGTTTTCTTATTTCTTTTCTATTGTTTTTCAGCTTGTAGTTGAAATTGCTAAACGTACACGTACCTTGGAAATTGTTGGCCTTATCTTGTCTCTGGTGGCTTTAATTATATCGTTAATTATTTTCTGTAATTTTCGTTCTTTACGCAATAACCGCACTAAAATCCATAAGAATCTATTCGTTGCAATGGTATTGCAAGTTGTGATACGTTTGACTTTGTATCTGGATCAGGCTTATCGTAGAGATAACCAGGAGACAACCAGTAATAATAGTCTATCGGGTATAGAGAATACGGTGAGTAGTACTAATTGTCTGTAAGCAGCAATTAAATTAATTTCCATTTGATTTAACTCCTTCTTTCTCCTCATCATTACTTGCAGCCTTATTTGTGTGAGGCCTCGTATGTATTGTTGGAATATGCTAAAACTGCCATGTTTATGTGGATGTTTATTGAGGGCTGGTATCTGCACAATATGGTCACTGTAACAGTATTTCAAGGACGTTTTCCCTATAAATTGTTTTTTCTGGTAGGCTGGGGTATGCCAGTGCTTATGACAGCCATATGGGCAACCTGTACGGCCATTTATTATGCAGCCAGCAATCATGATTGTTGGTGGAATTATAATTTAACGCCATACTACTGGATACTGGAGGGGCCACGTATTGTATTCATAACGGTAGGATTTCTAGCTGTTTACTTATATACAAAAATAAAAATTTAAAAAAAAAAAACAGAAATATGACAGAAATATTTATATTCCTTTTTTCTTTTAGATAAACTTTGGCTTTTTGCTTAACATTATAAGCGTCTTAGTGATGAAATTGCGCGAAAGCCAAGCAAGTGATATTGAACAGACACGCAAAGCTGTTCGAGCGGCCATAGTACTCTTACCCTTGCTGGGCACCATAAATGTTTTATATTTAATACCAGCTTTAGAGACACCCTGGAAATTTGCCTTGTGGTCTTATGTGACACATTTCCTAACTACATTTCAGGGATTTTTTATAGCTTTACTATATTGTTTCCTAAATGGAGAGGTGGGTTTACGTAAAGTTAAATACTTTTAATTTATCGGCTAGATTTTAATTTAATTAAAATTAATTTTTAATGTCTCTTTTCTTTTCAAAAGTTGGCAACTCAACTTTTTATCTATTTTTTATCTTAGTTTATTTACAAATTTTACAAATTTGTGTTCAAACAATTTTTATATTTAAGAGTTGTCAACCTTTTATGTTCTTTAAACATATAGTTGGCAATATCAATTTTGATGTTTCCAAAATATTATATTTCCTTACAAAAATTTTTTAAATTTAAATATAATCATAAATACTTTTATATTTAAAAGTTGCCAAACTTTATTTTATTTTCATAGTTGGCAATGCCAGTTTCGTATTTTTTGCGAAGTATAAGTTTTCCCATCTTTAATTAAATAATATATATTTCCAGGTACGCGCCGTTTTACTTAAAAGTCTAGCCGTTTTCATGTCATTACGCGGTCATCCAGAATGGGTTCCTAAACGTGCTTCTATGTATTCTGCAGCCTATAATACAGCACCGGATACAGATAACCATCCTACAGGTAATAAAAGGTAAAAAAAAGACTTTTTACTGAGTTTGATACATAGTTTGCTGACTTTTTTTCGTCTTTCTAGAAACGAATCACCCTCCTCGAAACGTTTAAATGGCCGAAAAGCCAGTTGTACAACAGTGATTCATCAGTCCGCCAATAAAAGTAATCCGAAAATACATATTAGTCCACGTTTATCGAATAGTAATGCCAGTGGTCAGCCGAATCATCATAGCCAACGTTTGGGTAGCATACAAAGTAACAATAATAATGGTGGCGGTAATAGCTTAACGAATCTTAATACCATTGACCACTCCTCATCACAGCAGCAACATCATCGCTATCGAAGACGCCATAATTGGATGCTATCAATATGCTTTCGCGGCCAAAAGGTACTAAGAGTACCGGCAGCGTCATCTGAACCTCCTGAGTCAGTTATATTTGAGTTGTCAGAGCAGTAGCTAATTTAGATTGCGCTTCTAATTTATTTATTCCGTTAGCTTTTTTTCTCCTTCTGTCTTAATAACTTTAACATTCTTTTATAGCTTTCTGTCTCTATCTCTCTCTAAATATATTATTTTATGCTTATGGCTTAAAAAAACTTTTCAACTATAACTTTCCTGCTTTATTTTTCAAGTAGTGGTCAATTTCATTTAATTTTTAGAGAAACATACGCAGATTTAAAACAAACTTGTTATAAAATTAACAATATTCAACAAACCATAAAGCACCAACCATGTTATTCGGGCGTAAAGCATAAAATATTCAAAAATTTCAAAATTTAGCACATCAAGTCATTTTGAGCACATTAAAACAAGTAGTAATTAACACTTTTTTTAATTTCTATTACATTTTTTAAATAATTTTGACTTTAATTTTAAAATCGCATTGCCAATTATGTATTTGTATATACTAATTTTAAAGAAAGCTTTGCTAACGAGGTTCTTTTAGCACAGTATTTATAGCTTTATTACAAATTCGGTTTAAAAGTAAACATCGCGTTGCCAACTCATTTTTTCAGTTTTTCGTTAGAATTTAACAAGAAAAAAAACGCTGAAATATTAATATCAATATTTTAGAGAAAAAATTTTAATATTTTCTAGTTAATAAAGAACAAGTTGCTAACCTCTTCTAAGAAAATTAATCCAAAACTTCAAAAAGTTAAAAATATATTAGCACAAAACCTTTGAAAATGGTTAATAGTTTAAACAAAAAAAATTTAGTTGCCAACCATTAATTGTTTAATTATTATTTTAATTAGAACATAAAATTTAAAAAAAATATTATTATTATTATTATTATTATTGCCTTTTCGCTTAAAATCGTGGTTGGAGAAAACTCGCATTTAAAAAAAAAAACACAAATATAATCTTAAAAAGTGTTTTATGCGCTTAAAATATGCAGTAAAAATCCAAAAATTTGATCTAAAAATTTCAAAATATGCTCTATAAAGCCAAAAAATTCTTCTCTATTAAAAGCAAAAGAGATTATGAAAAAAAAATGTACTCCAATTTCTAAAGAGATCTGAGTGCAGAACTTAAAATTTTTGGTGAAATAAAGCAGATTTTTTTATTGGTATTTTTTTGTTGCAATAAACAACAAAACATTTATATAAATTTTTGAATGTAAAGCTATTACATCTAAGTAAGTAAATGCGTACTGATATAATGGGGACTACACATTTTAATTACTTAAGATCATAAATTAAAATTCGATTTGAAGAAGATGCTCTACTACATTAAGTCTTTGTTTTCGCTTAGTTTAAATATTCAGTTTTGTATTACAATCTTTCATCTTGCAAATATTCTGAACCGTCTCAGTTAATATTTCGTACTACTCAACTAATATTAGGTCATTGATTTGCACTCTAACTTTTCAATGAAACCGAAGTTTGCAGCACTAGAAATTAGGTTACTTTTTATATTTATATTCCTTCAAAAATTGTTTAAGATTCTCGGGTATGCTTTGTAAACCGAAATCGAGTGAAGTTGAAATCGAATAAAACATCACATTCCTATAATTTTCTAATCTGAAAAAATTTTGATATTTTTCCCTTTTTTATTGTTAATTCGATAATAAAACTTCTTTAATTTTCCTTGTTTTCGCTATAAATTAGAATATGCGCTAAAAAATTTAAATGCTCATTAAATTCGAAAAAATGTCGAAAACATGATCTTAAAACTAACATATGTAAAAAAATGCTGCTATGAGCAAAATATGCACTAACAAATCGATGCCAAAATTGATAAGAAGATAAATGTCTTACATCTGACTTGATTGGTTGCATGAGAAAAAACATGTAATTCCATATTTCTGGTTTCCCTGATAATTACGTTGCCTTAGTATTTATAATGCAATTTTGAAGTTTTGGTGGGATCAAATCGAAAATGTCGAAAATTTGCTCTTAAAACTAACATATGTAAAAAAATGCTGCTTTGAGCAAAATATGCACTAACAAATCGATGCCAAAATTGATAAGAAGATAAATGTCTTACATCTGACTTGATTGGTTGCAGGAGAAAAAACATGTAATTGCATATTTCTGGTTTCCCTGATAATTACGTTGCCTTAGCATTTATAATGCAATTTTGAAGTTTTGGTGGGATCAAATCGAAATTTATTTAAATAAACCGAACATTTTTGAAACAATATTTTTTCGATTAAATTTTTAAAATGTTTTTTATTTATTTTTAAATTATTTTTGTGAATTTAAAAAATAATTTAATTTTTTTTAATATAAGGATTGAGTTGCCAACTTTTGTCTAAAAAAAATATGTTGGAAAAGTTAATTAATTAATATTCATTTTAATTAATATTCATTTAATTTATATTCATTTTAAAATAAACTCATTTTTTTAATACCAAAAGTTTCTTTGCCAACTATATTATATTGATAAAAAAAATCATCATAAATTGCAATAAGTTGTAGGTTTAAAATATAGTATATCCTTTTATATTAGTCTTATATAAGTCTTCTATTCACTTGATTTGTACATTATTTGTAAATATTTGTGACACACGTACATATACCAAACTTTTATAGTTTTTGGCTCTGGCATAGTTTCATTAACCAGCAAACAAAAATATCTATTTAATAAAAAATATTTTAATATATTATCTAAAAAACAAAGTAAAGTTATTTAGAGCAAATTTTGCTTAGCATGCTTCTTTTTACTAGTCTAGCAGCGAAATAAAATTAATTTAATTTTAAATTAATTTCGTTCTTTATCTTTTTTCTATTTTTTTCTTTTCTACATTTTTATTCCCGTATATTTTTTGTGATGTGTTTTATTTTTTTATTTCTTTTATGATTGCAGAACAAATGTGTGATGCCAAACACTGAAAAGCCACCAAAAGTATTTATGACAACTAAAATGGAAACGTACACTTAATATATTTTTAAAACAATAATAAATTAAAATCAGTTTTATTAAGGTTAAAAGGAAATTATCTTTTTATCTTTGTTTTTTTTTTAAAGAATAAACATTTTTTAATTGAAAAAAATAAGTTAAAATTAAAAGGATGAAACAAATATTTCATAAAAAAAAATATTAATAAAATATATTTTTTATAATTTATTTTTAACTTTTTTTAATAATACGCCTAATAACCTCATACAACATCGATTGTGTTATCAAATGAGTTTAATATTTTGTATATTAATATGTTAATAATTAAAATTACGATCAATAGAGGAACTTCAGGTAATGTGCAACCTCCATTTTTTTATATGCATACACAGTCTTACAAAAGTTTACATACACCCCAAAAAAAAAAAAAAATTCGATTTTTTATATAAATATTAAAAAAAAATTCTCCAATATTTTTTGTTTATTCATATTACATTTAACTAGAAAAAATATACTTAAAAAATATATACACTTTATAAATAAGTAAAAGAATTATACAAAAATTTCAGTTTTAGTTACATATTTGTTAAATTTACAAAAGTATACATAATGTACATTCAAAAAAATATTGTAATATTTTGTGTTACCTTCTTTAGCTTTCATAGCATCTGCTAATCGGGGGCGGCATGAATAAGGCCAATTTTTTAGTTGTCTCGTGGATAATTTTTTCCACTCCTCCATTAAAGCCTTTTTCAGAGCTGAAGCTGACTTGATATGGCGTTTTCTAAGGTTACACTTCAGAACATCCCATAAATGTTCTATGACATTTAGATCGGGAGATTACAAGGGTGTTCCAGTTTGTTTTTAATATTGTTTAGCAGCCATGCTCTTATCACCATGAGAGAGAAAAACAGTATTTTCACCTAGGTTTAAAATTTCACAACTTGGCAGATAGCCGTTCTTTAAAATCTCCACATATATGGCCTTATTCATAGTGCCGTCAATGAACCTCAGCTTGCCAACTACATTTGCGGCCACACATCCCCAGACCGTGACCGATCCACATCCATATTTCACGGTTGGGTTAATATTCTCTAGTTGTAAAGTCGTATTCGATTTTCGCCAAACGTTTGATCGATCATCACCTCTAAGAACCATAAACTTATATTCGTCGGTGAATACTACACGTTCCCAAAATGTTAAATCATTTATGTGTACATTGTGGTACTTTTGGGCGTATTCCAAACGCTTTTTTATATGTTAATATTATAAAGAAAACTGAAATTAACAAACGTAGGTAAACTTTTGTAAGTCTATGTATATATACACTAAAAACTCCTCAGTGTGTATCGATTAGAATAACAGCAACGTATATTTACGAGAGGTTCGTGGATATTTAGGCAAATCAGTCCAGTCACTTAAACTTCTTATCAGAACTTTGTTCAGCGGATGGAATTTAATGTGATGGATTTCGAGCCTGGCAATACCGCACATGCCGATGAAAGGTGGACTAAACTACTTCTCTCCCTTCTCTCCACACTAACAGGAGAATATCCAGCTTAACCGATGCAATCGGGACACCAACCCTAGCCAGTTCATCAGCAACGCAATCCCCGTCGATATTCATGTGTCCCGGAATCCATATGAGAGTTACCTTCGAATGAGCCGAGATCTCCATGAGAAATCTGCGGTATTCATGGACTAGGATAGGCAAGAGACCTAATCGCAGCCCGTCTGTCCGAAAAGATCAGAAGATTTTCAGGAAAAATCCCGCCATTTAACAAGCATTTAATGGCCCTTACACCACATTGGTCAGGCTACCTATACGACAGCCTAGTATCAGAATTCTTCATGAATATACCACAGCCCACACTACCCTGCACCTTAGAGCCATCGGTATAGACCTCAACGGCATTTTGAGGAAACTTCTGTCCATTAGACCAGAATTCTATCGTGGGTATATCAAAGTCAAATCTCCTGTAATCGACCCGAAGATGTCTGTTGTTTCAAAACGGTCGTTAAGATGGTGAATTTCTCTTTTTCTCAGTTTTGCCAATTTTTTATACGATTTTGAAATTAATTAATCAATGTTCGATGGAGTACGCAAAATTGAGTCAGGGCTCAATCATAATATGCGTGTAATTTTAATCCAATGAATATAACTATAAAGTACTTAACAAACTTTTCGTCAAGTTTCGTTCAGTTTCATTTGCTTAGGTTTTGAGCTAAGCTGATCGTACTTTACATACGTAAACAGCTGTTGATTATATGACAGACTTTTCATTGAGTTTTTGACAGTAGCTTTAGTAAGCAAAAGCATATTATGTTTGGGCACATAGTTCTGAAACAGTTTTTTTTTTTTTTTGGTCTTTAAATGATTTTACCGCCACATGAAAGTCTTTTCGCATTTAATAGACTTCCTTTTACTCATAAGTTTAGACGAACTTTTATGAAAATTTCTTTCACAAATAATTTGATACGTAATATTTTTCATTTTGTGGTCCTGCTTGGAAAGTTAGTATTCATTCGACCGACGAGATATTTTACATTTAATCGAGGCTGCAATATTTACTTTCCCTTTGCGCATATTGTGACCTATGTCGAGAAATGTGTGCTGAATTCAAGAAACACTTTTCTCTAACTGATTAATTATTGTTAATATGACGGCTTGTAAGAACTAATTTTATAGGCGTAATAAATTAATAAATAATATATACAGTGAAGATAGAACATCGATGTTATCCCATAATAAGGGACATTCTTTTTAACTTTTGTTAAATATTCTCGTACTTTTTATAACTTTTAGGAGCAAAAACAAAAACATAATGAAAGGCTAGCAAGCATCTACACTTGGTACTATGTCTGCTAAGCTCAGATCAACAACACTTTCAAGCACTGACACAAATTTGACACAAGCCAACTTAGTAAGTGTTTAAAGATTAATAATCTGAGCTTAGCAAGCATAGCAGCATGTGTATTAAAAAATACTTATGCTAGATATTTGCTAAGTTTTCATTATGAATACGATTACATCTGTTGCTTGGTGTTGAAATGGCCAATGTCAATATATTGCTGTTTTGAGTTAGTCGTTGCAAGAAAAGGAGCCTTTCTTACTTTCTTTTATTTTGTCAAACTAAAAAAGCTTTAAAGGGTCTTGCTAGTTAATGCTTCTATGAACTCATACGTAAAATAAAAACTTTAAACTCAATTTTCTCAAAAGTAAATATTTTGACATTGGCTCTTTTAGCACCAAGCCATAGATATACGGGTATGTTCTGTAAACCGAATTCGAGTGATTTTGAAATCCAACGAAATTTAAATTGATATAACTTTGATATCTGACAAGATTTTAAAACTTTTTTTTTAATAATTGTTACATTTAAGTTTTATTTGTCTTTGAAAATTTACTCAAATTCAATTTCACTCGTTTTCGGTTTACAGAACATACTCGATATTTTCTTATTTAAACACAAAGAAACAAAAATAATTAAAAATATAAAAACAGTAAACAAGTTTAAAACAGGGATTGTTGTAAATGTAAAAAGGTAAATTCAATTAATATTTAAAATAATATTTAATTTTAAGATACTAAAAACATGTATAGTAATTATTATAAAAAAGAAATGTTATTATTGAAGAAAAAATGTTATTTATATTTACACTCTCCAAATAAAAAAAAAAAAAAACTATTCATATACACAAAGATTTTCAAAAACTATTTACACTATAAACAACAAAATCATTAACTAAATGAGAATTATAATATGTAAAATATTTATGTAAACATTAATATCAAAAGAAAATTGTAACGAATTTAAAAATATATTTTTAATTTTAAAATGATGTTTTTTAAATAACTTTTTAAGCCTCTTATTATTATTGTTTAAGTCATAATCAAAAACTTGAAAAATAACTTCAAAAACAGCTCAATTATTAAAATAACAACAAAACTGGATTATTTTTTACGCTTAAAATAGGATGGATAAAAAACAGTTTTATGTAAAATAAAATTATTTTATAAAAAAAACATAAAAGTGTTATTATTTCAAAATGTAGAACCATGCAGAAAGACTGTTAAGAAGTATCTCCAAGTCAACAACTTTGTCGTCTAATTTTGTAGCACTGTCAACAAAGAGTCTACATTTTTTACTGTTTTACAAAGGAAGTTATACAGAGGTGTCATATAATCCAATAAACGACACGAAGATTAATTTGGTGTAATAAAATCCAAGATTATCGGTTTCATTTTCGAACTTTAATAAGTATCTGTTTTAGTTGTCACATGTCTTCTTATTGGTTTTCATATCGGAAATAAATCAAGCAACTAAAGCCTACCTGTTTTCAAATTTATGTATGCACATTGTACAATGTTTGTATTATAATATAAAGAATGACGCTTAATTATAAAGGGTCCGCCATTTAACGTTTTTTTTTTTCAACTTAGCTCATGTCTGATTTGACAAATAATTAGTTTTATCCTCCCGCTGAACGAATATGGTTATGTATACGCTCGAACAAGGCTGGGAATCTGGGCCTGCAATCGTCTTACAGAAGATGCCGATTTTGCCAAAAAATCATCTTTTCAGATGAAACTAATTTTGATCTTGACGGGTATGTAAACAAGCAAAATTGTATAATTTGGGCACAGAAAACCCACACGCATACATTGAAAAGCCGATACACCCAAGACGAGTCACTGTTTGGTGCGGATTTTGGTCCAGAGGCATAAATGGGCCATTTTTCTTCGAAAATGAGCAAGGAGTGGCCATTACAGTCAATGGCGATCGTTATCGGGCCATGTTGAACGAATTTTTGTTCACAAAAATTTAAGAGGAGGATATTAGCAACATTTGGTTTCAACAGGACGGCGCTACGTGCCACACAGCCGAAGCTACACTCGATGTTTTGCGCCCTGTTTTTGAAGATCGCATTATCAGCCGCAGAGCTGATGTCGTTTGGTCACCTCGGAGCTGCGATTTGCACCGTTGGACTATTATTTGTGGGGTGCCGTCAAAGATAAGTGTTACGCCAACAAGCCAGAGACAATTGACGCTTTAAAGGTGAAATACAGCTGCACACAATCGATAATGTGCTTAAAAATTGGACCGATCGTGCATGGCCAGCCGAGGCAGCCATTTGAATGAAATTATTCTCCATTATTAACCGAAAGAATTTTACTTTCAAATAAAAAAAGAAAGTTGAGAAAATATTTAGTCGTTTTTGTTTATAGCATTAAAAAAAAAAAATTATTTGGCGGACCCTTTATTTATTTATATATGAACTAGATGAAAGCCGGCGTGCTTCACTATTTAAGTTATATTTTTCACCCTTTTTCCCCATTTTTTCACTTTCCGGTTAAAATCCAATTTGTGCCTTTCAGAAAGACATAATGTAGGTTCTGCTGTAGGTTAGCTGTATACGGTCTTCAAACACACACTCATTTTTATGTATACTAAATAATGTATATATATTGTTACGAAAATGAAAATGCTGAATACAAAATTCACTACATTATGGACTTATTATGAGATTTTAGCTATAAAATTTATTGGCTTTTGTCAAGGCTTAATAATTGCCATAATTACTTGTACTAATTAAGAGTACTACCATCCGCATGCCTAACGGTGTTGCCAGTTCGATTAATTTTTGTCATTACAATTTTAGAGCATTTGAATTAACGTAAGTAAATCGAAAATTCATGTCTGTACTAAAACATTCAAAACTAATAATGAAATACTATAAAAAGATGGCGCATTGCAGTTGGTGAGTTTAGTTATCATTTGGCTGTCAATAAATAAAGTTTTGTTAAAACGAAAATATGGTGTTGTATAACCGAATATGCTATATTAAGACATAGTGTATAAAATTTATAGTGGAATAAATAATATTGTAACAACAACAAACGTGAGTTTATTTTATTTTAACGCAATTTAAACGAACTCAAGTTTTAAAAAGCTTAAAACGTAACAATATGGAAGATAAAGAAGATAGCGTTTATCCCATGTGCTTTATACACAACTCGATTTTTGGCTGATATGGACAGATAACGAAGCTTTAATTGTTGCTGTCTCCACATACACAAAATTCAATACTTAGATGCCACCCCACTCAACCAATCTTGCCCAGTTACTGACTGATGATGTTTATTGTTTACAACGTTGTTTGAATCTAATTTGGGGACTTTTATCCTTACTGTTTACAAGATATACCAAAATCAATATTTAGTTTGTACGGGAGGTAGAAAGCCCACTTTTTGAATTCCGCTCATTTGTTGACTGATGATTTATATTGGATATGAGGTAATTGAGACCAAATTTTGAAACTTACTTTTTAACCGTTCTGTAAATAAACAAAAATCAGTATTTTCTTTGTATGGGAGGTACCATACCCATTTTTTAACAAATGATTTGTATTGACTATTACGTCATTCAAATCAAGTTTAGAAAGTTTAGCTTTAATCGTTCTCAAGATATACTAAAATCAATATTAGTTTGTATGGGGTGTACATCTCTCCTTGACCCTATCGACCAAAATGTAGCCTATGTTTCCTACCTGGCATACAGAATGATGCAGTGAAAATTTCAAGAAAATCGATTCTAGACGTCTATAGAGTTCAAACACGTATACATATATACATACAAACAAACACACATGCATTTTTATATATACAGATATGTATATGCAAACTTTCGTTAGCTAGATCGGAGCTCCAAACTTCATTAAACTCGGTTTAGACGCTTACGTGTATTTAACGGAAAAGCAAACAAATAAACTTATATTTTTTAAGAACTTGAGACCTTAAAATAATTATAATACAAGGCAGAAATATTATTAGAAAGAAATTTGTTTAAGTCTAGCCGTATGGCGTCAATTATGGCTTGAATATTGGCTTCAAATGCGTCAAAAGTTGCTGGTTTTTCGGCATAAACCACTGACTTACCATAGCCTCATAAAAAGTAATCCAAAGGTGATACATCGCACGAACGAGGGAGCCAGAGAACAGAAGCACTTCTGGAAAGATTGTTGTCACCAAATTTCTTAAGTCGATTGTTAATCGCGCTGTATGGCAAGTTGCGCATTATTGCTGGAACCAATTGTAGTTTATGTTTAACTGAGAAACAAAAATTCAGTCAGAATGGCTCGATAGCACTCGTCTTTGTCCGTAACGGCAGCTCCTTGCTCATTTCGGAAGAAATAAGGACCGATGATGATGATTCTTTAAAAATATGATTCGTTAACGGTTTAAGGATTACCTTCGCTCCAAAAACGGCAATTTTGCTTATTGACGTAGCTATTTAATCAGAAAAGAGCTTCATCACTGACCACAAAGCTATAAACTTCGCGAACTGATTTATATTTTCAAAACAAAGTTTCACAACTTGGAAGCGATGTTCTGGTGTTAAAGTATTTATGATGACTTGCCAAGTCTTACTGAACAGAATTGTGAACACAGTTTGACATTCTTAGCAGCTCTTGGTCTTGTGTCAATCTGGTGAGCCGGCTGTCATGGGACTGGGAGTAACGTTTATAGATCATCTGCGCACGCCACTTCTATCTGCGATAGAGTAGGAAATAGGTACACGGTTCTCAAGTCTCTTGCCGGCAGCACTTGGGGAGCAGGTAAAGAAACCTTCTTGACAACGTATAACACGATAGGTCGGTCCGTGTTTAGCTCTGGAGTGTGGTCTGCATATGTTAGTGAGATGCAATGGAAAAACATTTAATGCTGACAGAATGCTTCTCCAAGGACTGCCTCGAAATGTTTACGCACGCTTCTTGTGGATCATCTACATACCGAGTCGAAGGTCATGCCAGTGCGTCGTTACAATATGATGCTGTCCATGCAGTATTTGTTGGGATGCTATCGATCGGGCCATCCAAACCACCATCTAGTGGATAGACACCCCCGCCCAGGCATGCAAGGAAGGACCTCCAAGATCTTGAGAGAGATCCAGCGATAAAAAAGAGAGCCACTAAGCCAACTGGCATACCAGGATTGAATAGTATTGACACTAATGCGGTAGCAGAGGCCATTGGACAATACAGTGTGAATACCGTCCTCGGAGACCACCCACCTCCCATATCAGCAGAGGTATGGTGTAGCAGACTCAATTCATATTACGCCCGTAACGTTGACACGCTTCAGAATATCTGCTCAGCATGCGAGACAAGTCCACAACACGACATGCTACACCTATTCAGCTGCCCGGATAATTTCACTCAGACTTTGCCGCTCTCACTTTGAACACAACCTATTAGGGCGGCAACCTTCTTGGGACTAGATCTTGAAGCCGCACCGGATTGAACTATATATTTACGAAGATGTTACAACAACAACAGCCATATATATAAGTATATGGATCGTGTTCGAAGAATCTTCAATCTTACTAAATAGAACGATCCAATGCTATCATTGAGCTATACCTTATTGCATGAAAATGTGTCACAAACACATTTTTTAAGAAAAAAAAAACCTCATATACAGCAAACAATCTGATGCAGAGTATGACCTGTAGGTAATGCAATTATGTCCTGTCTAACCGATTGCCCTCTTGGACGTTGTCCTGTACTTGACGAGGAAACATTCTACTAAGCTGAATACCAGTTTAGTAAAGTAATGATATTTTGAATACCAGTTTAGTAAAATAATGATATTTTGCGAGTTTTTCTTTAGGTGGACTCTTCCGAGACTAAAGAGGTTAAGCAGTATTATTTAAAAGCTTGGAGTCCATAACAAAACCTAATTTAACATTAGACATAGGTAAAGGTATGTGCTAGGGGTGGCGTGGTGTAGTGGTTAGAGCGCATGCATACAACACCAATAGGCCCAGGTTCGAATCCACATCGGAGAACATGATAAAAAAAATTTAATTGCGGTTTCGAGTGTTTTAACAAAAACTTTAACTCTACTCTAGGCAAATCTATCTATGTACCTCTGGTGATGATGACAAACATCAGACTAGTGAGTAAGAGAAAAACGCCACCTACTGGGAAAAATTACAATGCTAAGTGAGAATAACAACCACCACTTAGCAAGGATATTCACCATCACACAATCATATGGAGGCGAGCTACAGTAGAATACTCATCTACTTAGCTTGAAAAAATCAACTCGATTAATAAAACTGGAACAAAGCAATGGATGCTTTGTGAAAAGCCAATAAGCTGCCTAGAAGAGTGACGACGTTTTCTATTTAACTGTGCTGTGATTCGAATAGAGATAAAGCATGCAGGCAAAACAAAAAAATCTCGACTATGTAGATGGCTACATCATATATATATATATATATATATATATATATATATATATATATATATATATATATATATATATATATATATATATATATGTATATATATATATATATATCACACATCATATATAAAATTTTATAATATTAAAAAAAGAAGAATAATGAATAATAATGAATAAAAAATAAAACTTTTAAGACCATGTTGTCACTTCTTTTTTAAAGAAATTTGTAATAAACTTTAAATGATAATTTACTTATATTTAGGATTAAAATAGAAAACGAATTTTATTTTGATATTTTATTAAACACTTTCTTTTATTATAAGATTAAGAAACTTTTTGTGTTAATTATTTTATTTCTTAAAAATAATGTCATTTTCTTTTCTAATGTCTTAAAATTTAAAATAATTTGTTTTTAATTTTATGTTAAATCTTAACTTATTAAATTAAGTTATTAATTAATTAAAATATAAAAATAAAACTTTTCTTTAAGGCCATTTATTAAGTGCTTAAAGCAGGAAGCATCAGGTTTGAAATCAAAATCATTAAAATTTTTATCTAAAGTTATATTTAATAATAAATAATTTGCTAAAGTAGCAGCAGGAGGAAATTTCTTATTTGAAATTAAATAAAAATTCTAATATTACACGATTTTAGTATCATCGATAATGTTTTAATGAATTTAAAAATATGGCTTTCGAAATGAAGACTATTGATACCTTTTATGTAATACAAAGGTTGCAAATAAAAAGATTGTATTCTAATAAGACAAACTTAAACATTATTACAGTTTGTATATATGAGTCCGACTTACAGAAATCCCCAAAATCGTTACAACTTTAAGCATGTACATACATATAAGAAAAATTAATTCTAATTTTATACAGGACGGATGTGATTTAAATAAATGTTTCGTTATTTAACATGATTACAAGGCTCTTAAATTAAATTTGAAAAAATAAATTATAATAAATATTTACAAAAAATATTTAAAATAAAAAAAATAAATATTAATAGTCAACATGTTTAATTAATTCTAATTTGTTTATATACTAAATACTACAGACAGTTATAATAGCATGTTTCCACATACGCAAGTATTCAGGATTCACTCCCTCATTCGTAATTCCTACCTCACTATTCGAAAAACATGTTTCATTATATAAAAAACTGTAAAGAATTTACTATCTTCTCTATTTCTTATCGAAAATTTAACTGAAGTAAGTTTCCAAATAACAAACATTAACCCCCATATTCATAAATTTTAAAATGAGTTTGATATGTATTTTACAGCGTTAAAAAATGCTTGACTCTTTTCAATGCATTTATAATTGCTTAACTAAACTTAAAGAAAATTACATAGCAAAAGTAAAAAGCAAAAGCAAAAAGATAAAATTGTTGCTTTGCTTTAATTTTTTAGCTGCAAATTAAATAACTGTGTTGTTGAATGCTTACCGAAAACTCGAAAAGATAATAAGCAAAGTAAAAAGCAAAATCAAAAAGTTTAATAGTAAATAACTTGCTTAGTCAGCAAAACAACCATTTTATTGAAAATTGCTTTAAGCAAGAAGTTATTGTTTATTTATTTTTAACTTAACCGTTTAAATGGCGGCAGCAACTCTGTCACCAATAACGCAAAAACACAACTTAGGAATAAAAGATTTACCCTCATATTCATTTAAAAATAAAATGTATTCGAAATCTATTTTAATAAAAATTTAGTATGAACATTTTTAAATAAAATACATTTTATGAATATGGGGGTAGAATTGATATAAGAAACGGCAAACGATCATGAAATTTAAGCAACTTCGTTGCTGTTGCTACTGTTGTCAATCAATAGTAGTAAACGGTTAAGCGAAAGCAAACATAAAATAAACAACAAATTATTGCTTACAGCAAGAACACATCTTGATAAAGTGGTTGCTTTGCTGACTGCTTAAGCAAAAAATATACACATAGTGGGCTGAAGCAAGTTATTACGATCTAACTTTTTTGCTTTTTACTTTTGCTTATTATCTATCAAAGTTTTCAGTAAGCATTCAGCAACACAGTTTTTTTAATTTGAAGCTAAAATAGAAGCAAAGCAAAAATTTTAGTGCTGTTGCCATTTTAAAGCAAGCAATTTAAACCATGGTATTTTATTTTAAATTTTTCATAAAAAATTTGCCTTAAAATAGATTTCAAATACATTGGCTTTGTTCACGGTAGGCTGTTTATTGGGTTATCTGGTTGTATGTTTATATTAAAATCAGCAATATTTCTAGTAAAAAATAAATATAATTTTCCAACACTACAAATAAGTAAAAAACCACATAATTTGTAAACAAGGCTAACGGTCTTGTAAAGTGGGTCATGTTTTTACTAGAAATATTGCTGATTTTAATATAAACACTAACCATACAACCTGATAAACAGCCAACCGTGAACAACGCCATATTATTTTTTTATGAATATACATATCGCACTTGATCAACAAGAGTGTATTAACTCAAATTTTATAAAATTTCATTTTTTTTTTTTGCAAGAAATCAGCTAACAACATCAACATCTATCTACTGTAAAAATTTCAACATATTCTGATTGCTCTTTCTTCTCGAAAACCGCATTTGAGACCATTTTCGCGATAGAGTAGTGACTACCTTTATATCACCAAAAAGGTATTAATACAAAGCTTAATACAAAACTGAAAAGAGAAATGTATCGTATATTTTTCTGCTTACTATGATATATTCGGATTTTCGAATTGTCTTAAAATGTATCCACAAACAGTTTTTCACCTCTATTGAAAATTTTAAAATTTTGAGTTGATCAAGTGCGATATGTATGTAAAAATGTTTTTTTAATTTTTTTTTTTTAATTTAAAATTAATGTTAAGTATTAAAATGAAAAATTTTTTATTTAGTTAACATACCGCACTTGATCAACAACAAGAACTAAAAAATTTTAAAATTTCACTTTTTACAAGAAATCGACTAACAACATCAATATCTACCTACTGTAAAAATTTCAACGTATTTCGATTACTATTTCATCTCGAAAACCACATTGAATCGTATATTTTCATAAAAAAAAGTATAATTTCTTTGCTTACTATGATGTATTCGGATTTTCATATTCTCTTAAAATGTAACACAAACAGTTTTTCACCTCTACTGAAAATTTTAAAATTTTAAGTTAATACACTCTTGTTGATCAAATGCGATATGTATCTCTGTGTAGTCAAATCGCATTACTAATGTGTTGTGTGAACAACATGGTTCACTATAATAATTAGGAAGTGAATTAAGTAATTTGTTTCATGGTGGAAACATGCTATTAATATTTTGAATCGAGTGGTACTTTAAGCTTAAAGTTTACAGTCTAAAACTAACAAAATAGTCTGGTGGCAATTGTGCAAAGTAAATAGCTATTTTTTTTTTTTTTTTGTTTGCTTAGAATGTTAAAATAAATATGGCTTTGAAATGTGTTAAAACAAATTCGAAGTAAGAAATTTCTATTCTATATACTAAAACCAAAAAATATTTCGTTAAATCGAAAAATTTTAAATAAAAACTGTTTTATTGCCCCTATATGTACGCAACTTGACTCAGTTTGGTCGTCTGAAGCTGGATTTACCCATTCGGTTCTGATAAAAGATTTGTTCGGACAACCTTTATTTCCCGTGTTCTTTTTCGACATCCAATGTGGGCAAAACGTGTCAATTTTACATTTATTTGCGAAAAATGTAAAAAAAAAGTAGGCAAACAGCCTCATGGCACATGGGAGGGCAAAGCATTTTTCCTTTTTAAAGGAATAAACTATTTTTATGTGCCACACAACAGTTAAGACATACTAGATCAATCATTTGACTGGAATGCGGCAACTATTACCACAATCAAATTCATTCAAAATGAGACATTCGTAACTGGGGATGACACGATTAACCCTATAGCCGGCGAGGCTGCATTAAAGCGGGGTATATCTATTGTTTGCTGCTTTATTCTTTCGAAGTTTCGTTGCACCGACAAATATGTGAATAGAAATACACTATGTGTCAAATCAACTTATGTGACAAATAACAACTTGAATTTTCCTTTTAGCTGTGAACTGTTAAACGCTATAACCATATTTTTAGACAAAATGTGCATACAATTTGCAGGCTAGAGGGCTAACGCAATGCACCAATTATTGCTACAGCAATCGGTGATGCCCAGATAAGTAATCATGCGGCATCAAAAGTGTCAAAAATGCGCCAATATTTATTGTGTACTTGTGCGGAAATCGAAGTGGACAATACGTATGAATATTAAATTTTTTAATTTATTTTCATAAAATAATTTGAATCAATTTTAATATTTTGCGGCAATATAGAAAAATGAAAATTGTGTCATATTGGTGCATTTGTGATTATCGTGTGCGCACTAGAATATGATTTAAACAATTTCGTTATTTTGCATTTGCGGGATCACACCGGCTTTAGAATATTATTTTTTTTAAACAACTTTAATTACCAAGGCTTAAAAACAGTCAATTTCAACAAATTCGAGTTTTAAGAAGACTTATTACATTACATTAAATACCAATACATTTGTAGGAAAGCAATATTGTCGTCCTAACGACTTAACCCAGCTTCATAACGCAAGTAACTCGACAAACATTTCCCTTATTAATATCTAAGCTTACGTTTGTGACATAGTGTGTTTAGGACAGAAGAGATAGATAACACTGGTCTACAAAAAACAAAAAATGTGCTCGCCTTCAAATAAAACTATATGGAATATATGTCAGTTATGTTAATATATTTCATCACAATTTTGGGAAAAAAATTTTATTTTTCACAACTAAGTTATGAATATTCCGAAACTGTTGAAAATAAAAAAAATTTATGCAGCTGATTTACAGGAAATGTTGTTCTTAAACATTTGGTGGTAATTGCAATAAAATCGTTCAAATTGTTTTCAAGTTATGATGAAATATATTGACATAACTACCATATTTTCGGCGAAAAATTTGCCACTCCCATAAAAAAAATTTGAGCCCGATGGAAAAAACCTAAAAACGGATTTGAATTCAGTACATCGAAATCATTATATTACATATAGTTTTATTTAGAGGCTTTTTCTGCTGCATACCAGTGTAATTTATTTACAAATTTCTTAAATTTCTACTAAAAACAGACTTAAAACATAATAGTGTTGTTGGTATTCCTTTAATTTCCTTAAAATATAGAAATTTAAACTAAATTATACTCTTTACTCTTACAGTTAAATCTGTCTCTCACTCTCTTTAACTGTGTTTTTACCTACAGTTTGTTACTAAATTTTTTTGTCAGTGTACACTACACTTCAATACTGTTAAGACTGCCAGAAGAAATATTGTCATTATGACTGCCTAAGCGTGAGCGTTGTTTCATCATGGCCGAACGGGTTGGCATGGGAGATCTTTGAACTCGAGGACTACCTGTAGCTACTGCAATAGGTATGCCTAAGCCACCATTGGGATTACTAGACAGGTTATTAACGCCATTATTACTGCTACCACCCGACGAGCGTCGTGTTCGCCTTAAGGAGGGTATACGCGTATTTAAGCCCTCCATATTCATAGTATTATCGTGATTATTAGCCAGCGTGTTGCTGGTCTGATTATAGGGCATATTACGTACATTTCTATCTAAAGTACGTCTCTGTTGTTCCAAGCAGGGTGTTACCGGACCACTCGGTGGCAAGTGATGATGATTAAGACCGGTCATATTCACTGCATGGTTATTGTTTTGATGTGGTGGCACAGGTGGTGGCTGTTGATAATCTCTTTTAGCTATTAAAGTTGGTGTAGCCGGTGTTTGATAATATGGCTGGGCATGATGTATGCCCTGGGAAGCTAAATGCGAAGCCTGTGGATTAGTCAAATTATAAGAAGAATTTAATTTGCGATTCAAAGATGATGTTGTAGAACTGCTGCTGTTTGTTTTTATAGAGGTTGTATGATTTGCTAACTTTGTTGTTGTTGTTGTTGTAGAATTCTTGCCGGGTAATGGTGGCAATGGTTTGGATAAAGGTGAATTTGGATCTAAGCCATTAGCTAGAGTTATACCTTCGCTTGCCTCTAAAGTTTCACATGATGATGTGGATCTTTGTGGCGTATGTAGTATACGTTGATTTACTTTATCTTGGTGTTCACTATTGCCGGTTAATTTTTCTGAACTATTATGACAGCTATTATCACGGCTGCTGTTAGTAGTTGTCGTAGTCATAGTAGTAATGGTGGTATTATTTGTATTATGACTGATATTATTGGCGTTCGTATTGGAAGAGTTGTTGGTCATAAAGCGCAGTTCCATAACGTTACGATTCTAAAATAAATCATGCTGATATTTCTATATCTAAGCTAGTTTCATATTGTTTTGCTTAATTGTAATAGAAAGAGAAGGATTTACGAGACAAATATTTACAATGATTCGAAAACTTAAAAATACTAAAAGCGATAGTTTTGATGAGCATTTGTAAAGTATATACTATATATTTGTAATATATATATAATCTACAAAAGTATAGAAAGCCAGTCTATTTAATATTTATTGCCTGTTACAATCCTTTAAAGCTAATAGTATACAAAAGAATGATTGCGCAACAGAAATGTCAAAAAAATTCGAAATTGAAGTCGAAAAAGTGAATTAAAAAAATATTTTTTAAAAACAAACTTTTAAGGTCTTAAAAATTATATTATTATATATATTCCTAATAAAGTCTAAAATTCGAACTAGAGAAAAATTCCTTCAAAATTAAGATAAAATTCGTTTAAACTCAAATAAATTTAAAAATAATTATTTTTAATTTTAACTATTTTAAGTAAATAAGAAAACTTTTTGAAATAAAAATTCGTTATTGGACGTTTCTAAATTATAAAATATTTTTTGAAAATAAATAATATTTCGCAGATCTCAAAAACCTTAAAATTACAAAAAATTTATATAAAGGGTGGTCCAACCCTAATAAACGATGTTAATTGTGAGTCACACCTTAACGTCAAGTTTTTTGCCCAACTTAATTTGACATTTCTTTGTTTCAGTGTTTGACAAATTCAACCATGGAGGAGTACACAATTGAGCAGCACGTTAAGATTGTTGAAGCCTTATACGAGAATGGGAGTACCGATTAAAATGCATTTCGTGCATCGAACACAGAATTGTGCGCAAATGTCAGTACACCGGGTCTGTAGGAAATGTGGAAACCTGTGAGTGTTCGCCTAGTTCGTTCTGCTGTAAACATTGCCGTTGTTCGAAATAAGGTCGGCCAAGCAGTTACTGTATGTAGTGTTGGCTATCGCGAGATGATAACAAACTTCTTGTGGCCAGGAATTGAGGATATGGACTTGGACGATATGTGGTTTCAACAGGTAGGTGTCACTTGCCACAGAGCCAACGAAACAATGTTATCTCATGTCGCGGCGATGTCAATTAGCCGCCACGATCACATGATTTGACACCGTTGGACTCCTTTATTTGGGGATATGTATGAAAAAAGTGTACGTCAATTAGCCAAAACCAACTCAAGAACTAAAGGATAAGTTAATTCGGCACATTAACGACATTGAGCCTAAATTATATCTCAAACTAATTGAAAATATAGACCGACGGATAGAGGTATGCCTACGAAGTTGTGGCGAGCATTTGGTCGATATTTTGTTTCACACATAATTCTTATAGATCCTTCTATGATAATAAAAAACATAATTCTCTGAAAACTTTTTATTTTATTTACAACTAGAGTAATCCTTCCCGCGTTGCTGGGAGCCTTTGTCTTGTATCTGCTTTTTAACTGATGTGGTAAATTCCATATTTTTTTATATAATGGTTTGTATTGACTGCCAAGTTATTTAAATCGAATTTATAAACTTTAACTCCAACCATTCTCAAGGTATACAAAAATTATTTAACTGATGGTTTTTACTATCTAAGAAGCCATTTAGACCAAATTCAGGATCTTCCATTCTAATCGATCCGCAGATATACAAAAATCAATATTATATATATTATGGTAGACGCTACGCCCACTTAATCAATTTCGCCCATATTGATAACTTGTATTAACTACTAAGTTATTTAGACCAAATTCAGAACCTTCCACTATTACCATTCAAAAGATATGCAAAGTTAATATTTACTTTGTATGGGAGATGCTACTCCCACTTATCCAATTCGGCACAATCTTAGAATGATGATTTGTATTGAACACAAAGTTTTTTGGGGCCAAATTTAGACATATAGACATATAAATACATATTTTATATGAGCGTGGCACCGCCCGGGGTGTGAAATCAAATAAAAGCCAACCAAATAAAAGTTTTCTAAAAATAGTATGCTTTTTATATACACAGTTTTAAAAATATTTTCTAACTCCAAACAAAGTTTAAATGCTTTAACAAATTTCGTTTTCAAGTAAAACTTATGCAATACAAAGGGGTTCACTCTAACGTCAATAGCTCGTAAACCGATGGACCTACAAAATCCACATATACATAAAAACCTTGATATTAACTTCACATTTCGTTCGTCTTACGCGTTTCGGTCGGCGCGTTTCGGAGAAAATCAATTACAGCGCATTTTATAGACCCCTTTTATATATATAGATTAACATCGTGCGTTTTGGTTGGACTACCCTATATAACAAACTTTATTATTTTTTTAAATTACAGAGTAATATAAAATCGAGTTCGACATTTCGATCTTAAAAAAGCGTTCGAATATTAAATCTGTTTTTGATAAAAAGCTTTTAAATTATACAACTTAAAAACATCTATTTCTAATATTCAACAAATTATACATTAAGTTTGATTTTCGAAATTAAGATAATTGTTAGAATTTAAATTTCTTTATAAAATATTCTTTAAATTTATAAAATATTAAAAACTCATTAATTTCTCACGGTTTTCAAAGTCCTTAAGAAATTAAGTTCGAAAACTCCAACTTCGGAAAACTGTAAACAATATTAAATTTCTTAATAAAACAAAGGATTTAAGGTATATAACATTAAAAATATTGATATTTTTCATAGACTTTAAAAGTATTTAAGAAAAGCTTAACAAGTTTAAAATTTGAAGATCAGTGTTGAAAAATTTAATTTTTTCGATAAAAAAGGTTATAATTATTATTATTTTTTTTAATTTGATGTACGAAATATCGAACTTGAAAAAAATTCTACGCTATTTAGCAATTTATACATCATAAGCTTTATATTTACTAAAATAAAAAATTTAAATTGTAAAAAATGTGTAAAATTTATAAATAGAGTGTAACTAAAGTGAGGGTAAGTTGAAAGCGTAAAATATGTTTGGCAGATGTAAAGAAAAATATGGGCAGAAAATTATACTTAAAACACCTTTTAAAAGAATACACAACAGCCGTTGAAGCAAATAACATACAACCCCTTGAAAGATATATTTTTTGTGTGTTTAAAGGGAAAGGAAATATATAAAACAATATCATATAGTTAGCTAAAATGTAAAATGGTTTAAATATTGGTAAAAAAAAAAAAAATAAATAATATTAAACGAACAAATTCGCAAAATTTTTTCTTTAGACCATTTCACGTTTTTAGCTGAGATTATACGACTATTTACCCTTAAAAGCATAATTTAAGGAAATTTGTTTAAAGATGTTTCATTTAGAAAAAAATTTTATACTTTACCTTGTCAGCTTCCTGGGCCAAAGGGTTCGGTGTTATATTCATGCGTGGTAAAACACCGTTTAAACGATGATTCGGTTTGTGATGATTGTTGACACCTAATACTTGGGGTGTTACAAAATCTGCCTGTATATGATCTAATTGTGGTTTATTTTCATCTGGAAAATAATTTTTTTTTTTTGAAAATTAGATTATGAAAAACGTTCTAACAGAAAAAAAAAAAACAAACAAACCTTCTGTCTGAGAATTTTTGCGTTTCTTCATGCATAGACAAGCTGTTATGGAGGCGATTAAGAGTAATAAACCACCGCCAGCGGCTCCGGCTACCACAGGATAAATCGAATTGTTTTCCTTATTGGCTTTAGAGGCGGGTATAATAGCTGTTAAGGCGGGAGCTGCGGTGGTAGGAGATTCTGTAATTAAATAATATTTATTAATTTTTATTTTTTATTAATATTTTTTATTAATATTTATTTTTTCTTTAATTTTAAATGAAAATAAAACTTACTTTTGGTATTGCCTTGCACTATGGCACTAAATTCGGAGGCTGCCATTTCATTAAATGATTGTAATTTAAACTCATAAGCAGTACCTGCTTCTAGCATATCAATTTTAAATTTTCTTGTCTGCATACCATCTACTGTGGCCTTTAAATACTCTCCAGCCGACGAAGCTGGCCTATAATAGGCATAAAAACCATCTACTGGTGTAAAACCCGGACTGATAGGCAATGACCATTGCAGCATAACAGCTGTTTCCGATAAGGGTTCCACCCTTAACAATTCTGGTACTGGCAAATTCGAACTTGAAAGATCCAAATCTTCTGCTCTTCGTAGGAAAAATTTGGAAGAGGTATTGCCCTCTTTATTATCATTATTCGAATATACGGCTATAATACGAAAACGATAGAAGCGATCAGGTTTAAGGCCTGTCACCGAAGAGGTAAAATTATTAAAGCCTTCGGTATGACGATCACGCTTCTTAAAGGGTATATCCTCATTGGTAGTTTGCCAGTTTTCCCGCGGTATAGTGCGTGAGGCATCGCCTAACATGCGATATTGAACTTTGAAGAATTGTATAGGCAGACCATCGTTTTTGGTCACATACCAGCGTAGCATGACTGAATCATCCGAAAGTCTTGTAACATTAGGTCGGGAGGGAGGAATCATTGTGGCTGGAATAAAAAAAATAAATAAAAGAAAAAAAGTGTTACAAACATTATAATTAAATCAATATAGCCACACTGTTCCCTTTACAATACTTAACAGGTTAATTTATTAATATTTTTTTCTTTTCTTTTTTGTTTGAAATTTTTAGGCCTTCAAAAAAAAAAAATAATAATAAAAAAATATAAGCAACAAATTTTTTTTCTAATTTTAAACTTTTCTAGCCTCTTAACAAAAAATGCCCAATAAAGGTAAATTTTCCTTTACATCTATACCGCAATTATCAACTTTCTAAAGTCAGTTTCTCATCTTCCACATTGCAGGCAAGAAAAAAAAAGAAGTCGATTGGGCAGCTGATGATGTTTTTGATAAGAATCGTTCTATAATCTACATAGAACATTCTAACGAGTGTCCCATTTATCATATAAAAGCTGAAGAATTTCTTAAATATATACAAGCTGAAATACCCGAAAGGCAATTTGTTTTGATTCGAAATCAATTCGGTAAAATTGAACCACGTCCGGGTGCATTTGAAATAGATTTCTCACAACATGCACGTACTTCTCGGCATAATTTATGGTCAGGTTTGGATAAAGGACCACCTAGACGAGATAAATTTCCGCAATTTGATACTTTAATGCCAGAAGTACAAAAGGTCTTAAAGAAATTCTATCCAGATCCAGTGAAAGTAGAGGAAGAGGAGGAAGATGATATGGGATTTTAAAGAAATAACAATAAAAACATAGTTAAGAGACAAAGAAAAGTTTTAAAATTAGAAAATAAGTTCATAAAATAAATAATAATACAATAAAAAATGAAATGTCTGCTGCCGTAAGACAAGCATACGTTGATCAATTTGTGTGAAACTCACATAGATCCAATAAATCTTTAGTCGTTTGAAATAGCTTGTCTTATGGAAACAGGCCATAAAATATCTCCAAAATAAATCCAATAAATCTTCAGTCGTTTGAAATTGCTTGTCTTATGGAAACAGGCCATAAAATATCTCCAAAAATAAAGCTTAATTTCTTATAGTATATGTTATAAGTAGAAACAACAAGAATATAAAAGTTTTATACAAGTTGTTAAATGTTTAAAATAGTCGTATAACAATACTGTTACATTTTAACCTTTTTAAAACGTTTGAGTTCGTTTAAATTGCGTTAAAAGAAAACAAACACCGCTTTTATACTGTTTGTCTTAATACAACAGCTAATATTCGTTTATACGTCAACCGATAACTGACTGACGTGTAGGTAAAGCAGCGCTTTATATACCTAATTGCATGATATAAGAATATAGAAGGTGGTGCCATGATATAGGAAATTGAAGGTAGCGCCACTCAAAATTTTTTGACAATAAACGAGATTCTTGGAGTTTGTTTTATACGTAAACATTTAAAAAAGCGTTGTCACACGCAGAGGAAGGATCACTATTCCCAGAAATTTTTGTGTAATTTAATTAAGTTTTTATATTTAGAATTTTATTTACAATTTGGCAGCATAAGTACCAATGTTAATTTTGAATATATAAAATATGTATTGAAATAGGAAATTCTAAGATTTTATTAAATTTGTCATGACTATAAGCAAGTCATCGTGTGAATTGGGTGTATATACAACAGTGTTGTTAAACGTCAAAAATTCGTAAGTAAAATCTCTCTAAGTGATTAAAATATAAAGCCGGCCGTACATTACACAATTTTAGTACTGAATTCTGGCGCTGTGCAGTGCATTTATGTAGCGTATGAGAAGTTTTTTACACATGTTCAGTGAACTGAGCAAAAATCAAAACGATTTTGACATTTTACCCAAGTTTGTAAAACTATACAGTAAATTTATATAGTGTATGATAAAATGTTTCAATTGTATTGCGGTTCCTAAGGAATGAAAAATAGAAAATAAGTGGAAAAAAATATAGTGGACAGAGTTCCTGGAATCATACTGCAGGCGATTAAAAGCCTAGACTATAGTAAGCGTGCCGCTATGGTATGATAGATAAGACTGCTATCTACCAACCAACAGGTCCTCGGCCAGACCATCTGAAAAAGAACAGAACAGCGGAAGGCATTTATTGCTTACTATGCGCCAAGAAGAGTAGTGGGACGTGGGTGCTTCGGTTAAGGCTGGTGAAATGGCTAGTTCTCATTTATGGCTACGTTGTGTGGTGAAAGGCGTTAAAAAATGACAGTATATGGTTTCTTCAGAAGCACTCCACAAGCATCACTAGACATAATGCTGAGCCTGGCTCCTTTGGAGATAGCAGTGATGTGGCTGATTACTAGGAGCTTTTTGAATATTTTCGAGTGGGACCTTGCCAAAAGTTATAGCAATAGGGTCATGAAACCATAATAACATAAGCTAGTAACTGGTTAACTGGAGCACATGTAGCGGCCCGTTGTGATACCACACATGATCTTGATGATCATCCAAAGGTCTTACATAGAAGCATATTCGCGCAAATCACATCGGAAAACAGCTCGACAGTCTAATGTCAGTCTGACAGTCTAATATCGATGGTCGATAGATCCGATAGGCTATGGAGAAAGAGCGAGCCAGTATGATTAATCTAGGTCTAGCTAGAGGCGGACACTGGCAAATGAATTGGGCCACACTTTCCTATTCTTTAGTCGATTTACAACCTCGACAGAAATCATTCGCGGGCAAGCGCAGCCTTCCGCGTGCATACGCATAATACAATGCTCCGATAGGACAGAGTACTACTGGGTATTATTGCTATTGAAAATTTCTCTAGTGTGTTTGCCGTTCGGAGTTGGCGTTAGACTGTAGACTATTTTCAATGAAGCTACAAATAGAATCGAGTACAACTAAACTAAAAGAAGTCATCTTTTTCCTCCTTGGAATGTTATAGGAATTATTATTTCATTACAGTAGTAATTCATCGTTGAATCAAGGCTGACTTGAGCACATATAGAGGCCCGTTGTGATACCACACGTTAGGGTTTTGGCTTGTATCTCGAGTGCTATGCTCGAGTGTCGGCAAGTTGATAAAATGCATTTTATTGTTAGTAAAATGATCACATTTTACAGCCATATTCTGGAAAACGCAACGCGTTTTGCTATTTTTTGAAATTGTGTTCAATGCAATGAGCAATGAAAATATATGTTTCATCATAATAAAGCATAAGAAAATAAATATATTTATAATTAAAATGCCTACATGGCTGTCTTTGCAATTAATTGGTTAGGGGAGTTCATCAATTAAAAGTCAACTCCCTAGTTCAGCTTAATGTGATATTATTAGCAATATTGAACTCCATAGCATATTGAAAACAATTCTAAAACGCTACTGACTATGCTTTATTAGAAAGAATATGCAAATCAGTACTTATTGATCGATTATTGCTTTTTAAGTATTTAGTATGCTTTGTCCGTTGTGGATCGAGTGTTTAATGAAGAGACTTTAACCTCCCTCCAGACAAATTCATCTAAAGAAGCCCAATGACCATCTAGCTGACATCTGGCGATGATGACAAACATCAGACGAATGATCAGGAAAAAATCGCCACCTAGTGGGAAAAAATTACAATGCTAAGTAAGGATCAGCACTACCACTACCATCACTTAGCGAGGATCTTGACCACTACACACAATCATATGGAGGCAAGTTACAGTAGATTAATCATCTACTTAGCTTGAAAACCAACTTGATTACTGAAACTGAAATAAAGCAATGGATGCTTTGTGGGAAGGCAATATTCTCCCTAGAGTGAGGGAGATACAAAATGCTTCGTCCGATTATGCGTTGAGTTTAAAAAAATGGAGATTTTTTTGTTTTTGTACTGAAACTTACAGTTATTATTTCATAAAACGCTCGTTTTCCTATTACTCATAAGGATAGATATCTAAGGTATAAATAAGACGCCGAAAAATATATATATTTATTGCATTTTCTACGTTTAGAGGATCTACATATGTATCTATAAGAAAAGTGTCCGAATATGCGTTTAAGTCACTGTATATGTCAGTAATAAGAGCCACACTACTCAGAATCCTCCGCATCGTAATAAATAGGCATTTCGGCCTGAAACACACTATAGTAGTCAGAAAGGCGGAGAGATATCCTATGGTTTAACCTTACGGGTTATAGTAACAGAATGTGTTCTTCTTTTATTTCGAAGAAATAGTGAGTTAAAAAATTTAACATTCGTTTACAGGGAGTTCAATAAACTTGTTTGTCTTAAGAAATAAATAAATAAATAAAATTAATTATGTCTGAATGGTTTCATTATATTTTCCATTAAAACGAAAACATTGTAATGCAGTATCGCATTCTGGATACTTAAATTTCGAAACAAAACAAAATTGTGCAATGCGTCCATTTGACCAGAAATGTGTAATTAACATTTACCACACCCTTTCAAACTATGGAAACGTATTTTTCATGGTTAAAATAGCCCGTTGCAGAGAATTTTGTAATAGCAACACGTGTTTCATGAACAGCCCCTACACAAAAATGGAAAAATTTCATCCATAGTAAAACGTTTCGCTTCCTGATAATTGAAAAAGGTCAAACGAGAACTATATTCAAGTTTCTACATAATAATCACAGTATAATTTTGAGAACTTCAATTTTGAATCTCAAGTTCCGAAAACAATTTCTCCATTGGTTTGTGGCGCCATTGCTGTTAGCAATTTTAAACCTTTAAAGCTGTTGCCACTTGCTAAACACCGTCAAGGCCAAATGTTGTTTGCTTTGCTTGAGGCATTGCTTTTCCAAGAGTATCTTTTTTATTAGCAGCGTCACTTTTGCTAGTTTTTTAGAAGAATCTTTGCTTATTCGAACATAGTTTTTAAAATTATTATCAGAAGAAAATTCCAATAATTTCACCGATTCCTGTATCACTTTTTACACCACAAATGTCTTTTTTTTTTCTTTTGTTACCATAGCAACAAGATAGGGCAATATTTGCATGTCTGCTCCGCTTGTAATAAAAAAATAAAAAATTGCAGTTTACTTGAGGATAATGACGCAATACCAGACCTCAGCCAAAAACTTTTGTGGTGTATGGCTAGCATAAGTAAGGCTGTTATTATTTTTATTTACAATGCAAACTGTTCTTAGCGAGTGTTGAAATCATTACTTAATTAAAAAAATGTAACTCTTAGCAAAGACAACAACCTATAAACACACACCTGTTGAAAAAAATGCCAGATTGTCAACTTTACTAAGCGGTTTATATTTTCCTTGTTTTTGATACGGCAATCTAATTGTAATACTCATTGCTTTACTAATCACTCATACTAACACAACTCATTTTGAATAGATGAAAACAACACACAATAGAGAACAAAAACAACGATACACTTAAAAATGGCTGACTCGTTTTAAATAGCGAGTAACTAACTCGACTTGAGGTAAAGCAAACTACAAAGCAACTACAATCAGTTGCTCATTGAAAGGCCGAGTGAGTGGAGTGGCTGTGTTTAGCAAGAGCGTTAATATTTAGCGCGCTTTTATTTACTTTGGGTACCTAATTTGTTAATGAAATATAATTAGTGGCAAAAGAAAGTGTTTCGAATAAAAATATGAAAAATAAATTTATGAAACAAAAGTAATCTAAGAAATATAATTGTTAAAGGGGTTATTAAAGAAAATTGCTATAACAAAATACGAGTCATATACATATACTTATAACGACTATAGAAAGAGTAAAAGAGTGAGCTAGAGACAACATGTCTTACATATGAGAATATAAGAGTGAGATAAAATTAGAGTGGAAATAATTGATTTTTTTTACCAAAAAAACAACAAATAAAAGTAAATAATAACAAATAATTACAAAAAAATAAAATAAATGAAAAATAATCATTGAGTTCAAGAAGTGTTTGTATGTGTTTGTCAAACAAAACAACAACAAAATATCAATTTTGTAGAATATTATGTCGGCTGATGGTACACAAGGCGTTACGGTTACCGTAAAAGTGGATGATTCTTCTGTTTCAGCTGCCGGTGGTTCAGGTACGGGCAAGTGTCAAATGTCGTTAACACCACGTTTTACCCACGAAGAAAAACAAATTCTTTATGCCCTATTCCATCAGCATGAGGAAGTTATCGACATTAAGTTTCGTAAAAAGCAAAGATCCAAATATTCAGTACGTGATGCCTGGGAACAAATTGTGCGTGAATTTAATTCAACACCAGGTGTCAGTGCTATGCGTAATCTTAAGCAGATACAGAAATTTTGGTTAAATGCAAGGTAAATTGCACAAAATTATAAAAAATGCACTTAATATTTTCATTTTACAATTTAAAAGCAATAAAATACAAAAAGACCAAACAGAAATGCACCTGTTACTTGCTTATTAAATTTACAATAAGCGAAAAAGTCAGCAGCAGTAGCAGCACCACCATACAATCTTTCTATAATTAAAAATTAGAGTAAAAACTAAAAGTAGAGTGTGTAGTATGTGTGTCAGTGTTTACTATATGAGTAGAGAAAAAGTGTTTAACAAGAGTGAGAGGTTTTTAAATAACTCTGTTTACATTTTTTAATTAAAACTCAACAGCAAATCTTTTAACAAAAAGAAAAACAACAACAGCTCATTACGAAAGTATGTGCTAGTTTTACACATACATACACCCACACACACCCCTTGCGCTCATTACATGGATTTTTTTTCTTTCCTTATAATTAAAAGTCTTTCCTGTTGTTCTTCTTCTTTTTCTTCTATACTTGTACTTTTTGTGTTTATATCATAAATTTTGTTATTGTTTTCTCTAGCCTTTATTTGTTGTTGCTTTTTTATTTATATGCATTGTTCTGTGTAGCTTTGTGTGTGCCTGCGTGTGTACGCTTGTGTTTGCACACACAACGAGTACAGTTGTGAGTGAAAAATTTAATGTTGATATGTTGTTGTTTTTCTCTCGTGTGTTTTTGTGTTGATTTCCACTATTTGCGTTTTTTTACTTCCCTCTATAAAATAACGAGTGATTGTGCGAGTATTTATTTGAGAATTGAGAGATATGGAGAACAGCGTTGTATTAAAAAGGTATTAGGCAAGGAAAATAGTAATGCCAGATTTTAATGGATTAGGAAAACGGTTATTTTTTAAATGAAATAAATAAGCAACACTATCAAGCGCAATCTGCACTAGACGTTTTTAAATTTAAATTATAATATTAAAGCCTTTTGCGAGATATTTCCATTTAGAAATTCTTTAGTTGAACTGCCTTTGACAGACACCTTAGGAATATTAAGAAATTATCAGGTCTAGAAGTATTTCAATTGGAAAACTGTTTAGACCAAAAGGGACAAGCAAATCCTTTAGAAGATACAAGTCTTTACTTATTGACCTTTCTTTTTCTTTCTTGTCTTACCAAAATCTTTAACGAATGTTCATTTTTTAAATTTCCGTACAGATTACGCAAGCAATACCCCTTTCGTGGTGTACAATTGAAACAAAATTCTAATAATGACAACGATGGCAATCATATGATGAAAGATGAGAATGTCATTAAAGATGAACCCGAATTTCAAATGTCCAACACAGACAATTCGGAGCAAAATGATGCTACCGAATCGTTTGAAGAAATGGAAATGGATGCAAATGGGGTACATGAGATCGATGATGATCCTTTGGAACAGCAACAACAGCAGCAGCAGCAACAACAACAACAACAGCAGCAGCAACAATTGCAACAGCAAGTAGCCCAGGCGGCCACTATACACACTCAACAAATAAGTGTCGATCAAATATCGGCAGAAAAATTAACACTCAATGATCTACTGCAATTTAAGACCACACGACCGAGGGAAGAGATAATACTGCAAATCAAGCATCCGGCAGATGCCACGGGTAAAATTTGAAATGACCGATATTTGTTTATTTTTCTTAAGCTGATTTTATTTTATTTTTATTTTTCCGTAAGGAGCCCAAATCACCATACCTTCACCCACACGTATAACCATACCCACCCATCATCAGCCACAACAACATACCATGGCTACCATAACTGCCAATGGCTTTAATCAACAGATTATCAGCGAAATTAAACCTCAACAGATCACTTTGGCTCAATATCAGGCACAACAACATCTGCAGCAACAGCAGCAGCAATTGGCTCAACAGCAGCAACAACAATTAGCGCAACAGGCTCAATTGGCGGTGCTACAACAGCAGCAGCAGCAACAACAACAACAGCAACAGGCAGCCGCCGCGGCTGTAGCGGCAGCAGCTGTGGCTCAGCAACAGCACCAGCAACAACAGCAGCATCAACAACAACAGCAGCAACAAGTTAAAATGCAAATACAAACTACGCCAACCACACAATTTGCCACAGCCACGCCCACGTTTACATGTACCACGTTTAGTGCCTTGCCAACGCCAGCACAAGCAGCAGCCGCAGCGGCGGCAGCAGCCGTCAATTCTAACCAACATAACACCACAGTTACCACCAATAATCCCAACATAGCTACTATAACCACCAATAATCCCGCTTTAACAGCAAATCTGGTTACCACAACACCCACAATGGCACCTGCTACCAACACAGCCACTACCACCACTAATATAACACAAATTCCTGATAGTTTTGAGGAAAAAGTTAATTATTTCAAATTAAAAGAGGCTGAGTTACGTTACAAGGAGCAACAGGTGACGTTAGAGAAAAAGAAAATCGAATTAACCCATGCCCAAGATGAATTGAAACATTTAAGAGAAGTACACCGTTTACAAGTGGAAGAGCTGAAAATGAAAATACGCATTTTACAGGAAGAGGAAAAACAATTACGTAAAGGCACTAATCCATTAGATAGTTAGAGGAGAAGGGGGATGAATAATATAAGTAAACAAATTTATAAACGAGTTTACTTTTTAAAGTTGATTTTAATTTTAAATTGAATTATATTGACTATAACGTTTTTAATTTTAATTCACATTTACTAGGGGAATAACAAACAATTGTAATCTTAAAAAAAAAATTATATTGTAATTAAGTTAAATAATATAGTTTCTTTGTTTTAATTTGTATATCCATGATCTTTTAATATTTAAATATATTTATATAGTTTTTATAATCAAAATATAATTAATTATTAAGCAAACACAACCCCCTCGCCAAATTTGGCACATACTTGAAACAAAAATTATGTTTAACTTAGTGTTATATTTATAATAAATGTTTATGTATAGACATATACAACTTATATATAGATTTATAATTGAACCAATGATTTTATTTCAAACAATCGTTAATAGGTAAACATACGATAGTACATGGTGTCTTATTTAATGGCGAAACTAATTAAAGCCGTTAGCGGTCGACGGCTTCTAGTTTAAGTAATTGTGGCAAAAAAGAGTAAAGAGAGTGGTGGGAAATGACAAATGATCTTATAAAAAAAAAAAAAAAAAAAAAATACGACAGTATCAAACAACAGAACTATATTGTATTATTAATCTCAACACAAACAAAAAGTTACATTTCAGACGATCACTGCATAATAGTAACAGTAATGTTTTTCTTTTTTGTTTTACTTGTGCTGGTTTTAGGAAAGTAGACTATGGGGCTTCCAATTTTCGACCAACTGTCTGTACTTCGGAAATAAATTTCCAATAAATCACAGCGTTGTCAAGCGTAAATCGATTCATTTCGATTTATATAATACTAGCTGACCCGGCAAACGTTGTTTTGCCTTCATGGTGGTTGAAGAGGAATGGTTGTTTTGCCTTTAACTTTTTTGTTTTGTAGCCTATAAAACAAAATTTTGCACTATAAACGTATGTTGGGTCAGTAGTACTTCGCTACACTAAAAAGAAGGAAAATTTTAAGAATTTGTTTTAGTTTTGAGATCTTATAATGACGATCGAAACAACTGAAAAGATTTCAGCTCAACCATCCAATTAGAAAGACCAAATGTCATTGTACGTAAAAGACATTACTATACTTGGTTTGGCAACTTTTCAAATGACAATACATAATCATAATATGAAAAATCTAGGCTTTTTGTTGATATTTTATTTGAAAATATATAGGTAAATTCTAAATGTCATATCTTCGGAACCACTGAGCCGATTCCGTGCAAATTTATATAGATATACTGAATTAGATTACTCGTATATACTGAAGTTTGTGACAGAATAGAATGATATAAGTATTGTCAGATTGGAAATAACCGGTGGTTCAAATTTAAACCGATAGATGGTTCACCCGATACTACAGTATTTATCAATTACATCTTGCAGCTTTGGCGCACTTAGCCTGAGGTCACATTTGATTTGTTTACGATCTACCTATTTTAAACCTCCGTAAATAATTTTTTGGGGCTTGTCTTTAGCTTAGCAGCCGCCAGCCATTCATTTTTGAAACCATGAATGATGTTTTCAACTGCTATGAGAACTTTGTTGGCAATGTGTGTGATATTTGTCCTCGGCTTTTTCCATTTTTATAGTGGTCCAATCTTAAAGTGTTAAGGTAATAACTCTAAAACGATGTTAGTTTCAATGCTAAGGTATTAAATATACAGAAATAAAAAACCCAAAGCAGAACATAAAAAAGTTTAGCTATTTTTAAAAGCTAAATACAGTGGATCGTGGGAAGCGACTAAAAGAATTGTGGCAGACATTTCAACTAGTCATAGGTGGCTCCATCTTCCCGCATAAGGAAATACACAAGTATACCTGGACATCCACGAGCGGCAATGAGCGCAATCAGATAGACCACATATGCGTGAGCAGAAGATGGAGAAGCTCTTTATCGGTTGTCAGAAATAGGAGAGGAGCTGACATCGGCAGTGACCACGAGCTTATCACTGGTGAAATCAAGATTAAATAGAAATGTCAAAGAAATACCATCAGGCGCACAAGGCGAAAACGGGTCTACCTATAAAAACTCCAGAATGATACAACCAGGCACGCACTAACCTTGGCAATCCGTGAACGGCTTCCAACAAACCAACGTCACTCATGGGAAGATATCAAAGCAATATATAATCAAGTCGCGGAGGAAACACTTGGTGTAGTGCAACCAAATAGAAGAGTTTGGATAACAGATTACACTTGGAACCTGGTTTCTCAAAGAAGGGAACTAAAACTGCAGCTGAATGGCAACAATACTTTGAGGCAGCAATACCATCAGCTGGCAAAACAAGTAAAGAAAGCTGCAAGAAGAGACAGCAGAAAGTTCCAGGAACGACTGGCAACAGCGGCAGAAGAAGCAACTGGCCAGAATAATATGATAAAACTACACCAGACGATTAAATACTTCACTAATCAAAAGTGTAATAGGAACCACGCCATTGCTGATAAAAATCATAGAGATGGAGAGAACATTTCAATGAAATTAGTAATGTCACGAACACTACTGAGGACAGCGAAACAGTTGAGAACATAGATGAGGAAAACAATTTAAGAATATCATGCAATCCTCCCAATTTGAATGAGATAAAAGAGGCGATTGGTAAATTGAAAAATAAGGCGGCAGGCGAAGATGAACTGACTACCAGCGGAAATTTTACGGGTTGATATCCAAACCACAGCTGAAATTCTACTGCCTTACATCACATCAGTATGGGAGGAGGAGAGGCTGCCTCCTATGTGGAAGAAGGGCATCATTGTAAAGTTACAAAAAAGTGGCGACTTAAAAGACTAATAATTGGAGAGGAATTACTCTACTTAACACCATGTATAAGATACTTGCAGTCATAATACAGGGGAGGCTTCAGAGCAGAATAGACAACATACTGCGAGGCGACCAAGCTGGCTTCAGATCGAATAGAAGCTGCGTAGATCAGGCCAATACTTTACGAATAGTCATTGAACAGTCCATAGAATGGCGTACCCCCTTGTATCTACTATTTGTCGATTTCAAGAAAGCGTTTGATACCATCAGGTGAACGGAAAACACTAAGAAACAAAGGAGTACCTCAGAAGATAATTCGAATAATTAGAGCGATGTACGAGGATGCAGAACTTTCAGTTCTTCACAACGGAAACATCAGCCAATCATTCCACACCAATGCTGGAGTTAAACAAGGATGCCCACTATCACCTCAGCTATTCACCAGCAAAGTCTGTTCGAAAAGAAGAGGGATCACATGAAGTCTCTCACGCCAACTCGAAGACTTGGACTATGCGGATGACATTTGTCTACTCTCGCATAAGATTTCCAATATGCAGGCGAAACTGGAGAACCTGGGTCTCGTAGTGTTGGGTTTGAGATTAACATCAAGAAAACCAAGGCCATGAGAATAAACAATACGAGCACGGAAAACATCATGCTACAGGGTCAGCCAGTCGAGTATGTAGATGGCTTCTGCTAGGAAGTATAATGACTACAAACGGTGGCGCAGAAACTGAAGTAGATAACAGGCTCAATAAAGCGAGAGCGACATTTAGACAACTGCAGTCAGTATAGAGAAGCTCACATATATCCAGACAAACTAAGCTCAGAATATTCAACTCATATGTTAAATCGGTATTGCTGTATGGCAGTGAAACCTGGCTTGTATCGAATAACATCACACAGAAACCCCAGGTATTCATTAACAAGTGCCTCAGAATCATATGCAGAATATTCTGGCCTAACACCATAAGTAACACAGAACTGTGGAGCATGACTAATGAGGAACCCATACTGAAACAGATAAGGAAAAGAAAGTGGGGATGGATCGGTCACACCATACGAAAAAGTCCAAAAAGTATCAGTAGAACGTCAGTCGAGTGGAATCCTCAAGGCTCAAGAAATCGTGGTCGACCAAAAAACACCTGGAGACGCACAATTTTCCCAGAACTGAGACAGAACAACCTAACATGGGAAGAGGCAAAGTCAACAGCTGTACACCGTGTTAGATGGAGATGCTTTGTGGAAGCCATATGCTCCCAAGAGGTGTAACGAAAAAAGAACAGTGGACCGTATTCGATGTGATATGAGTTTATTATTAATTTTTTATGTGATTTATTTTGCTAACTTCTTTGATTTCGCTAGTTGTTTCTTTACTTAGCAAAAAAGTTTTATGATAATTGAATGTGCAATTTCGAAAAGGGCACATGTCCAAATATTTAGAGTTTCAAGAAAATGAAAAAAAATATTAATTATTTTGTAATAAAGTATAATAGTTCAAAAAATTTTATACGGATTACATTTTGGGGCTAATTTGTAGCCGAAAATTACAGAAGTATTTGGATATTGACTTTATTACATATGTTTATTTATATATTTAAAATTAATGACATCTGCCCTTTTCGAAATTTTTGATAGCAAGTATACAAAACTTAACGAAAAAAACTATATTAATTTGCAGAAAACTTCATTTTAGGTATAAAAAAAACTAAAGGCAATACTTCTACTAAAAATATATAATCTTCTTCAGGAAGCTCTTTTTCTTTTTGTAGTTGACCATTGCAGTATTTCATCATAAAATTCAGTAAATTCTGCCGGTATATATTGCTTGAGTTTTACATTATTTGCAATTTTTAGATAATTAATACGTACTTTGGTCTATCAGCTCGATAAGGAAGAAGAAGAAAAAATAACAGCTTGGCGCGTTAAACAAAGAAAGCGGTGCTGCGTTGCATTTTTTTGTACCTTTTGTTTAAACAATAATTTCGAAAAGGGCACATCTAGGATTGTGACCTATCTGCCATGACGTCTAAAGTAGAAATAATACTAGGGAGGTTAGTTTCTCAAGCCTAGTAGGTGCAGGGAAGCATTTGGGACTCATTGATGCGAAAAAACGCATTTGCCAAAATATGAGAGATGTGCCATTTTCGAAATTGCATATTCAATTAAGACCTTTTGTTTTGTTTTAAAGTCTTATTCGTTGGAGTTTTTACGTTTTAAAATTTTTGCTATCAGGTGAACCAATTTCACAAAGAGCCACTGTACATATGTAAGTATTTTCGCATGAACTCATTTAGTTCTAGTTTCCCATTTAAAAATGACGGTTAAACTAAAATCATGCATGTCATTAAATTATAGTTGCACTATGCAAGGTAATGTGAAAAGAGATGTAATTTTTCGTAATTTGTACTAACAATTATCTATTTTTCATTTGTAGTGGATTTTTACCCTGATTTTTTTTTATACTCATTATACAAAAATGCAACTTTTGATGAAAAATGTTTGCCTTGTATTTTTTGTATAAAAATTACATATTTTCATTTTTACAACAACAACAAACTTGAAATTAATACGTTTTTTACATGTAATTATTAAAATACTTTTAAAAGAAAAGCGAGAAAAACATCTAGTCGAAGGACCAGTTATATAATTGATTTTTAAACACCTTTTAAGAATTGGAAATCGAAGCATACTTGTGAGTCTTTTCTTATTAAAGACTAAACGTAGTGAGAAAGAAGCAAAAAAGCTTTGGTTTTAACTACTCGAGGGAGTAATATAAAAATGTTGGCACTTACCTTTAGGTTGTTTCTTGCTTTTGCCTTTGGTTTTATGATTGCCCACATGCTCGTAGACTTTGGTGGGTACATTACCCAATGGTGTGGCAGAGCCATGAATTTGTTTAGGATTAACTTTCAATAAATTGGCTTCACTGATCTGTAAGATAAGGAAAAAAGGACAACAATTTTTTTTTTTTTTTTTTTTTTTTTTTTTTTTTGAAGAACTTACCTCTCCCACTTCATTTTTGGCAAAACATTGCACTATACCAGCATGTCTTTTTTGGACATGTTGTATAACCAAACGTCGACCATCATGTAACATTTCCTTATCCATAGAAGTATCAATACCATTGATAAGCCAAAATATATCGGGATAAGGATTACCCGTAGCCGAACATTCCAATTCCAAAGTATCACTTTCATTAGTTAAAGTACTAGCGGGACCTCTTAATATGGTAGGTTTTTCTAAAACGGTAAATTTTATAATGTGTACTAAAGCAGGCGCTATGCCATTGTCCAAACGACAGACATAGGAGCCTTGATCCTCCAGAGAAACATCAGATATTTGTAAGCCATACGGTAATAAACGGGTACGATTATTATTATTGATATTGGCTATATTGGGAGAACTCCAGACAGCGGCTGGTGGCGGTGAGCCAACACCAGGACATTCTAAGACCACAGTTTCTCCTGGACGGGCAGTGACTTGCGAGACGGGTGGAATCAGAAAATACGGTGGATTACGATCACTATAATCTACTCTTAAATCAATACGTTGTGGTAATTTGACTTCTTGACTGGTAATGGGATTCATGGCTGAGCAAGTATAATTGCCAGAATCCTTAGCAGTAACAGTATTTAAAATTAAAGCGCCATTGGTGGGTATAACTTCCGATTGAGAAATCTTTTCACCATTGCGATAAAAACTCCAAATGGCAGCGGGATTGGAGGAAACCGAACCACATCTTAGCAAAACGCAATTCTTAGGGGCCACATTAAATATTTTCGCATTACGCGAATAACCATTTGAATTGTCTATGGATATGGAGACTAAAGTAAGGCGGGCAGATAGAGAAGCTATGGCCGCCGAGCCATACCAGGCAACACACTGATAATCGCCTAATGTCTCGGGTTGAACAAAGACGCGCAGCATGGAAATGCGGTCTTCATTTGTAATATTATAGCCGTTCTGAAAAGTAGAACAACAATGCACAAAAAAAAATTACAAATTCGAAAAAGGGCAATGTAAAGGGTATATTAGGGTTATACTTTACCTCCTGTGATAAATATTTAAATTTACTGCCATCTATGGTACGATTGCTAGAATGTCGAAACTTCCATTCTAAACGATCTGGAGCCAAATTCATTTCACATTCGAATACCACTTCATCACCTTTAGGTGCTACCGCTGATTCGGGTGATCTCTCGAAATGTACACCCAAAGCGGAGGCCTGTACAATAGGGGCCTGAATACTTAATAATACAAGAAGGTGGAGGAAAATCACAGATTTCATTAAGCGTTTGTTTAAAAATGAAAATGATAATGAGGTAACAGATAATGAAGTTGACGAATATGATAATACTGCCGCTGATTGTGTTACTGGCCGGGCTGGCAATAAAAAGCAGGTGTTTTCTCTCAACGGAGGACACATGTTTGCTTAATTTTTTTTTTTCTTCCACTTTTCAACTGCCTTGTAGATTTTAAAAGCAAATTTTTAGTTTTTTATTCTTATTTCTGGTTAAAAGCCGCTTCAGATTTATGCCTGCAAAGAGAGAAAATGAAAAAAAAAAAAAAAATTTTGGAATTTCATTATCATGTTATTTTCTTTTCTGTATCGATTTATTTATTTTTAAATTTATAAATAAAAGATAAAATAAAAAAATCCTTTTACTTGCAACATCTGTCACTGTTGCATTGCTTCAAAAATAAAAAAGCAATAATTTCGTAAAGGTGTAGGCAACGCGAAAAACTAGATCTGCTTGTTGGGCTTCATTGGCATTAAAAAAATCTCTCCTTTTCTTCTGTTACAAAAAACAGATACAAATTTAAAGGCTTCGTCCATAAATCAAATAAAATGTTGAAGTTGTCATTAAAGCAGCAATAAAATAAAAAAATAATGAAAAAATCACAAAAAATGGCAGCAATAAAAATGAAATCGACATTTTATAAGTCCAAACGTGCCACAATCATTATCAAAAAAAAGTTAAGGAAAAATGAATAAATTCCTTGAGAGATTCCACTTTTTTGCAGTTTGTATCTGCAAAAAGCCGCCTAGCAGACACTAATAGTTGGTAATGATAGACACAATAGACAGTTGGTAACGCTATACAAATCTTTCCTAAAATTACAAAATCAAAAATTAAAGAAAAAATTCGAAAAACTTGTTCAAACACTAACAATTTCATGCAAAAAATAAGTCGCTAAGAGCAGAAAAGGGTTAAATCAAAAAAATAAATAAATAAATAAATAATAATAAAAATTGTATTAAAATAACCATATTTTGCTATTTAAAGTTATAGCTCTATTTAATTAATTAATCAATTGGATCAGGGAAGCCCAACTGGCCATGGCTCTGCGACCTAGAAAGATCTATTGTGCCAAACACTCACTAGGTCAGACCCGCTAGCGCAATGGGCGGCAGTATTGAGTTCATACCCCTGGGCGGATGAATGTCCGTTCGGTCCTTTCCAGTTTGTCGGCAATCCCGTTCTCCATAACACCAGTGTGACCAGCGACCTAACAAAGTGTTATTTTGTCCCCCAATGCCAGTGTAGCACTCGAGCACCAGTCTTGAGTCTATATACTTCGAAGAAAGAGCTGCTTAGTGCCGCTTGATCATCAGAATATATATTAACAGAAACGCCCCTAACTCCACGCAGAGTTGACAATTGCCTGGATCCCCGCCTGGAAAACGCTGGGCCACTTGCTCCAAGATTCCCAGACTTTGGTATGATTCCCATAATATTCCATTTAGGAACACGGGGATTCTCTCAGTCAATGAGCTGCACCCGATTCTATTTTTAGACTCATTGAGAGGGGCCTACAGTTTAACGCCGGCGTCAAAAGGCAAATACAAGAAGCTTTCAGTAGTAGTAATACTCATAACCAGTTACTAGCTAACGTTATGAGGTGATAACTTTTTTTTTGCTTTTTTTCAGATGGCGGTTGTCTTACCTATCATACCACAGCGGCACCAACCCAGATTTTGGTATTGGGCCTTAAAATCACCGCGCTTACACCACTATCCATTTTAGATTCATCCGTATACCACTATAAACAGTTGCGATTGACACTAGGGACCCCATGGTCCCACTCTCTACTAGCACTACTTAGCATTGTATTGATTTAACTTTGACCCTATCGCTTTTGCAACTGCAGTTTTGCGTTGAAGAACTTAGGTTAGGCGGCGGACTTTCCTTAAAGGATAAGATTCCACTTGGAACAGTAATTGGGCATATGATACCACAAGCGTGAAAGCTAACCCGGATATCAAACAGTCTCTATAGGTAACCATCTTGGCTTCAAAATAAATCTCGTAATTGTAACTACTTTTATTCTGGAGTGTTCAGCCAAAGATTACAAGAAATGAGAGGCCAGGTACCTCCCTTGTTTCGTAGCACACATGAGGTAAAAGATAGTCTCCTTCTTAGAACCACAACTTTTGCAGACGTCATGCTAAGGAATGCCGAGGCTTAAAATAGGGTATTTAGTCGTGATAACCGCAATAGTTCGATAGATGACCCATATAAGAGTTACCCTCGAATGCTGAAATGCTCAAAGAGGACTTCGCCACTCTAGGGCGGTGATCACTCCGCAATTTAGGCGTCGTTCTGAGGTTCTCAAGTATGGCACGCCGGAACTCCTAACGCAGTTTTTTACGGGCCGTTGTAGACTAAGAGCGCATCTGAAGCGGATGACGGTCACAGATAGTGAAAATGTTTAGGTACACATTGGGGTTTCACTGGGTAACATATCCACCATTGTGGTTTCAGATCTGCTGGTGTTCATTAGGAAGGCAGCAAATCTGCTCAATAAACTATACGAGGGCAGTTAGAAATGTTCTCAGCCTGACATGGTAATGGCGGTATAAATAGCAAAAATCTTTGTATAATTGAAACTTTCATCTATTCATTCCACAACTCATTCGTATAGTAACAGGTGTTCACAAAAGACGCTTCAGTAATTTTTAACAATGGAAAAATTCATACTGTTATGGAAAGCAAAAGGTAAAATTTCTTGTCCCGATAAAACTTTCTTATGTAAATATTTATGATGACGGTAATAAATATTTATTTTGTATAGACTTGGCGCGTTTACTTTTACTGCTAATGTGCATCCGGTGAGACGGCGAACAACTCGCGCTGAAGAAACTATAGCCGCTATACAGGGATGCATTCTAGAAGATTCAAATCAAGTAAATTTTCGACGTTCTCAGCAACTGGGATCTTGGCTTATAAGCTTTCAAGATTCAACTTGTGCAAGAATTAAAGCCAAGCGACCATCGTATGCGCCGCCAATTCGGCGAATGGGCTCAAGCGAAAATTAAAATTGATATTGAATTTCCATTCAAAAATTTGTTCTCAGATAAAGCCAATTTGTGGTTGTATGGGTACGTAAATAACCAGAAAGGTCGCATTTGGAGTGAGAATAATACACAAGCTTTTGTCAAAACACAGAAAACCACAAAAAATTACTGGTGCGCCTTATGGGGACTGGCGGAGTCATTGATCTACATGTCTTGAAAAACGATGATGGCCAGAAAGTTACTGTCAATGGTGAACGTTAGTGGGCATTAATCTTGCGACATATGGTTCAACAGAATGAAGCCAATGCCACACAGCTGGCGCCACAAATGATTTAATCAAAGAAACTTTCACGTAATGGTTCAATTTATTGGCCACTCAGATCGTGTGATTTAATCCCATAGGATGATTTTCTTTGAGGTTATGTAAAGAAGACACTTGTTTACGGCGATAAACAAGAGACAATAGAATACCTGGGAATCAACATTCGAATAGTTATTGGCGAAATACGGCCGAATATGTATTGGGTATACAAGTTAATAATGTCGATTTGGACAACATATGACATAACTATCACATATGGTTTTTGTCAATAATAACAAATATAGTATTTCGGAGGGTAAACATCTGTCATTATAATTCAGTATTCGATAGACGCCAAAGTGTAAGCACACATTTTTTTCAATCGCTATAATAGTGTCGACTTTTGCGCCAAAAAAAAGATGTTTTGCGGGGAAATCTGATATCCATGACGCCAAGGTAATGCTTTGTATTTTGTGGATCAGAAGGGTGTTTTATTTATGAGCAGGGTTGTCAAAAACCCGAGTTTTTTAAGAATAACCTAACCCAGCGGGTTTAATTGGGTTTGAGTTTTATAACTGCTTCCAAATTTCGACCAGTTCGACAATATTTTTTGTTTGTTAGTAAAATTGCGTTGTTTTCGTATTTATAATGCGAATTTGCACTCTTGGTGGGATCAAAGCGTCATTGTGTTCTATGAGCCGCTTAAACTCAGTGATCGCAGCAGACTGCTGTTACTTATACCCGAACTCATATCGCAAAAGTTTCAAAACAATTATTAGAAACGATCACCTCTTTATTCGGGCTTTTTTACATGACATTTCACGGCCTGTTCGAGTTATGGCACACATTCGCTTTATCTCGAAACCGTGGATTCTCCTTTTAACAAAAAGTGTAAGGGAAGCAAACGCAATTCATATTCATCTCATTTTTTTATTTGAAGAAATACAAAATTGGCTTCCAAGTTGCAGCGCCTTAAAAGACGAGAGTTTTTCTGAGACGGGAATGGCTCAAAGGTCGGGAAAATAATGTAAGCAATGATTTGATAAATTTGTTATTTCATTATCTTGAGCTCAAAAGCGGAACAAATAAATTACACTTTGTTTGCTGTAAATAAACTATGAAAATCGTTAAATAAATAACCCACCCGGGTGTTTTTTTAAATATAATACCCAATAAAACCAAGGTGGGTTTAATTGAGTTACACAGTGGGTTGCCAACCGTGATTATGAGCGGTTGAAATCGGGTCAGAGGATCACAAGGGACCTGCAACAAACTCAATTGATTCGTTTGAAAAGAGCAATCAATGAAAAACGGTCAGAATATTCGACTAGACACGAGGCCATAAGTTTCCATCATGGCAACGCTCGGCCACATGTTGTAAAACCGGTCAAAGACTATGTGGAAAACAGTGGATGGGAAGTTTTGGCTCACCCGTCTTATAGCCCAGATCTTGGCCCTTCTGACTACCATTTGTTTCGATCGATGCAGAACGCCCTTACTGGAACAGGGTATCAGAAATTGCCTTGATTCATTCTTTACTTCAAAACCGGAGCAGGTATTTTGGCGCGGAATACATATGTTATCAGAAATATGGGAAAAACTTTTGGCTACCGGTAATGATATAAAGTATGTTATATTGAATATCTACAAATGAAAACCCATTTAGGGTTCAATAAAGTCGTTATGTATTGTATTCAACTAGATTTCAATTCTTAGCCAAATCGCAAATCTAAAGTCATAAAAATAGTTTTCCTATATTTATTTAACAATTTTTTATTTGTTTTTTTTTTTTTTTTTTTTTTTTTGTTTGTAAACGAAAATTTATTACCAGATTTATCAAGGATAACATACAAGATAATATTGACGATCGTCGTTCTCTGTCTGTCTTTCTTGCCTCTTAACTATCCTGAGCAGCAAATAACAACCACATGTTGAATATTTGCTTCAATAAATATTATTATTCGGACAAACATTTATTTATATATCGTTTTGATTATAAATAAATATTTTTCTGTTTCGTTTTTCTTTCTCAATAATACTTGCTACATTTTGTGGCAAGGTTGATGATGCCACACACACAGACTTTATAACATACGAAGTGAATATATGGAAGATTTAGATTAACAACACAATGATTTCAGTTACAGTGGCACAGCATGTGTCCAGTAATGAATTTTTGTTCTTAAAATCTTTCTTAAGATTTACGTTCTTCTGAGATGAATAATACCAGTTCTCTAAGGTAGAAGAGTCGAGTTGTTATGAAAAAAAAAACAACAACAACCTGTTGCTTTTTTAGTTCAACAGAACTAGATCATAAATTATGTGAGAGGTGCATGGCTCTCTTGTGAAAAGAAGAAGAAATAGCAGCGAATTGACTTTAACGAACGATTGGTTAAACGTTTTAAAACTGGGTATGTTAATGGATATTTGGAAATTCCAAAAAGTGTCCAAAAATTACTTATAGGATAGCAATGTGGGAAAGGAGTTACTTTTCAGCGAAGTTTGCATATTTAAACCAGTTCATATGATCATGGGCAGAGAAATTTGTGGGAATTTATAGTTATTACTGCCTAACTATGTTTGTATGTATGAATCAGTACTAGGGAAACAAAACTAATGAGAGTTAACAACAACGAGCAACATCAATGAGCAATTATTTACCCGATGTACACATTGAAAATGTGCAGTTCTTTTATTACTTTGGATGCACAATTACAGCAGTTAGTGGCTCTGATGAAGATATATTTACTTCTCTGTCACTCCTCTAGGAGTGATTTCCAAGCTAAGTAGATGATTAATCTACTTAATCTACTGTAGCTCGCCTTCATATGATTGTGTGCAGTAGTGAAGATCCTTGCTAAGTGGTGGTGGTGGTGGTGATCCTTACTTAGCATTGTAATATTTTCCCGGTAAGTAGCGTTTTCCTCTTGATCATTCCTCTGATGAGGTTGTGGACATAAACCTAATGTAGACTACAAACATTTTCAAATCGATGCTTGTGCCGAAATATCGAATTGTCCATTCAGTGGTTGTAAAATCAGCCTAGGCTGTTAGCTATTAAATATCTGTTACCTGAAGTGTTATTTACTTCGAGGGAGGTTTACTTTTTACAGAAATGGATACTTAACGACCGAAAAAACCGTAGAAATAGTTAAAACTTACTATCGAGCGTATTTTTTATAGTTTCATAACTTTGTGTTGGCAACACTGCTTTATTTGAAAACCGATTTAACAGCTGATAGTTGCTTTTCGTTTAGTTAGGTTTGACACTTCATTATGAATAGACTTGCACCAGAGGAACGCTGGCAAATTATTGAAATTATTTATCAAAATAATGTCCCTATTCGTCAAACTTCAAAATTCACAATTTTGTTCCCCAATGAAGCCCATTTTTGGTTAAATAGTTACGCAGGTTAAGCAGAATTGTTGCATTTGGAGAGATGATACTCAACTGGCTTTTGTCGACTGTTTGGTCCATATGTCTTCAAAAACGATGATGGTTAGAATGTTACTGTCAATGGTGAACGGTATGGGGATATGATTAGAAATCTTTTCGTACCTTAATTAGCTGGCATTAATCTTGCTGATATGTGGTTCCAACAGGACGGAGCCACTTGCCACACAGCACGCGTTCCAATTGATATACTCAAAGAAACTTTTGGTGCATGAGTGATTCACGTAATTAGCATCAATATTGTGTGATTTAACCACATTGGATTATTTTCTTTGGGATTATCTAAGATCGCTCGTCTACGTCGATAAGCCAGAGATAATTGAACACCTGGAAATCAACATTCAAAGAGTTATTGGCGAAATACGGCTGCATATGCTGCGAAAAGTTTGTTTTTGCAGATTGACTTAAACTTGCGTCACTGTAAAAAAAAAACCCTATACAAAAAAGTGATCCAAACGTTGCCATTTCAGCGACGAAGCTCATTTCCTACTAGTCTGAGATCCCAGAAGTGATTGTGGAAAACTCATCACATTATAGTCTGCTGGTATTATTGCGCCGTTTATTTTTCGATAATGACGCTAGAAGAACCAATCCAGAGGCGGTCATTTAAATGATATTGTATGAATTTCGTATATAATTGCAAGGTCCAAGGCCTTATATATAAAAACGAATGTGTGTTTGTATGTCAGCATAGATGTCTGTTTGTGGCTTATAGACAGCTAAACGTCTTAACCGATTTTCTTTAAATTTTTACAGTATCTCTCTGTAGTCTGGAGGAAACTACGCCATAGCAGTGGTTCTCGTCGAAATAGTCTAAATTCAATTGAACGCTTATGGTCAATAGCTATTGGGTTGGTTGGTTGCGTTGCAACTAAGGCAATACGTAAATGCTATAAACATATTCAAGACCATCGGCTACAAAATCGGCCACACGGCTACAAAAGACGCTGGCTACAAAAGTAGTCAAGCAACCAGCTACTTAATTATTTTAACGACTACAAAACAAATGTACATATGATTGTTCTTTTTCAGTGGTGCCACATACATTTTTTTCGCGGGTTTGAAGTATATATTTCATGTATTGGGTTTTTAAAACGCCTATGCATGCATCTTATTACATTGACAGCACTAAACTGTTTGTTGTCGCCAAGAAAAATAGAAATTAGCTTAAGTTGGCTACGAGCTACAACGGTAGTCGTGTAGTCGGTAGTCGTATTGCCGCTAAAATAATTATTTTCATATGCATACATGTATTCTATTTTTGATAGCTTGTATTCGATAGCCGGAAGCCTTGAATGTGTATATAGCATAACACATGGGCTGAAAATACAAATACATAGATGGCGCTAGTTTTATTGCTCTCACCTCTTTTGCAGTTAGTGCTGATCTACAAAAGACAGCTGTTAAAATTTCATAATATTCTATGAATTAGTTTGTGGGTTATTGTGCTAAGAGTGGCGCTACTTTTGTTATTTTCAGAACAATGGATCAACAACAATTTCGTGTTTTAATTCTACATTGCTTGTTGATGGGAAAAAATACCGCACAAGCGAAGAAATAGCTGGAAAAGTGTTATGAGAACTTCGCTCCAACAGAAACAACAATAAAACGTTGGTTTTCTGAAATCAGACGTGGTCATAGAGACACCGATGATGCAGAACGTCCAAATGAGGCGGTAACACCAGAAGACATTAAAAAATCGACAAAATCGTTTTGAATGATCGAAAGGTGAGGTTGTGTGAGTTAGCTGACATCGTAAAGATATCAAAAGAACGCGTTGGCTTTATATTGCATGAGCATTTGACTATGAGAAAGCTCTGTTTAAAGTAGGTGGCGCATTTGCTCAATGTTGAACAAAAATAAGAACGTGTTGATGATTTAAAACAATGGCAAAACTACATGAATTAAACTTAGAATTGCTCCCATATCTATCGCATTTGCCAGTTCTGATTTCCAGCGATTACTGGCTGTTAGCAGACCTCAAAAAAATAAAAATATAATAATAATCGCCGGTAGAAAATTTCGCTCGAATGAAGAAGTTATTGCTGAAATTGAGCCCCATTTTGGGGCAAAAGATAAATACTTCAACAAAGGTGGTATTGAAATGTTAGAGCGGCGTTGGAATGATTGCATTGCTCTTGATGGAGATTACGTTGATGAATAAAACTAATTTTGTACAAAAAAGTGTTTTCTTTGTTAGATCCAAGATAATTTGAGCTTAACTGTCATTAAGCTATTCTTTACAAGTTCACTAGAAAACCTTTTTATTTTAATCGCTTTAGTAAACTCATTTGCAGCTCCTCTCCATTATTGACATCTAAAACACAAACTGACAGCAACTAAACTATGAACCTAAAATAATCAGGGAATACTTTACTGCCAACCATTTCATCAACCATTTTAATATTGGGAAAGGGTAACAAAAAGAGTTAAGTTTTTCTATATTTTCCTAAAGGAAATGATGGTTAAAAGTATGATTTTCTATAAGAACTTAAGCTAAACAAAAGTATCAACCAATTCCTAAAGGTATTTCAAGGTATTTAATTACTTTAATGCACTATATGGTTGAAACCGCATAAAAGGTGTAAAAGGCGATTTCTTGGTAATCATATTATGCATCTCAAATATCTATAAGGCAGGCAGGCAGGCAAGCAAGCGAATATACTTTGTGCAGTAACACAAATCGAAAGGACAGACAGTAGACAGTCAGATATACAGTCAGATATACATATTTCGTACTTTTCGATACACATCTTAACATTATTACAACAGCAATAATCTATCTGTATCGTAACACACTGACTCTTTATTCAAAAGCAAAAGAATTACTTTTTTTCCATTCCACATTCCTTCAAGTCACTCTCGCCTTCTTCTGCTCGCTTCCTCCTTATCTATGTTAAGTGTCCCGAGTCTCAGTTAAGGCAAAAAGATAATATTTTTTCCACATTTTCTGCACTTTAACGCGTATAAAATTTAAGCGTTCAACTAAATGCTGATTGTCAAGATGGTATTTTTTTTTTTCTGAGGGGAGAACCAACCATTGTAGTCATCGTAAAGCAGGCAGCATTAAAATGAAATTCACAAATAACCCAAAAGCGTATGATGAGGTGAATAAGTATTACAAATACCTGAGTTTTCTTTCTTTTTTTCTTCAGTTTTCGTTTTTGATTGTTTGGGGCAGAGCAACTTTTAAATGAAGGCAGTAAAAGAGAAAAACAATTTTTTTGTTAAAAGGCGGCTTAAATACAAAAGAAATGAAATTCCATTTAAACTGGAGCTACTACTTGTTCATGAATATGAAGTACGAAATGTTGAAAGAACAGCACAGGCTAAAGAGAGTCAGAGAAAAGTAGTAAGCGAATTTCGTGAAAGCTACCAAAAAATAAAAAAAAATTAAACAAAAATCTAAGCAATTAGAAAGTGTCTTATGGAATTCGAAGCATTCCTTATGGTATTTTCTCTCCATTAGACCTCTTGTGAACATATGTCTTCCACAAAGTATTTCCATCTTACCCAGTTTGACGCTGTTGTTTTCGTGGTCTATGTAAGCTGATAATGTCCTAGCTTTTGTAGTATTGTGTGTCTCCTGCACATTCTTGAGACTTATGGATTTTCTTCTAGCGCCTATAGATTTCCTATGATACGTCTGATTCACCTCTATTTCCTACGTTTTACTTTTTCAGTACAGATTCCTCGTTAGTTAGATTCGAGAGATCTGTGTTTCTAATATTGTTAGGCCAGAATATATTGCATTTGGATTCTGTGGCACTGTAGTGTGTCTCCAGATATTCTTTGGTTTACCACGGCGTCTTGAGCTTTATTTCCCTGTAACGTCAACCTGGCTTTTTTCCCATGATCCACCTTCGCTTGCTACGTTTTCTTTTCTTCAGTACGTATATCTTGTTAGTTGGGGGTGGCGTGGTGTAATGGTTAGAGCGCAAGCATAACAACACAAAGGACACAGGTTATAGCCCCGGCAGAGGACATGACGAAGAAAAAATTTAATTGTGGTTTCGAATGTTTAATAATAAAAGGCTTCAACTTCCCTCCAGACAAACAAAAATAAAGAAAAAGCCTTCCTGACTTTCCCGCATACCACTGGCGATGATGACAAACCTCAGACGAATAATCAGGAGAAACACGCCACCTACTGGGAAAAGATCACCACCAATTAGCAAGGATCTTCACCACTACGAAAAAAATCATATGGAGGAAGCTATAGCGGATTAATCATCTATTTAGCTTGAAAATATCAAATTGATTAAAGAAGCTGAAGCAAAGCAATAGTTGTTTTATGGAACGCCAATATGCTACCTAGAGGAGTGACGGAGAAAAAAAATATCTCGTTAGTTAGATTCCGGAGATCCATGTTGCCACTGTTGTTAACTCAGAATATCCTGCCTATGGGTTCTGAGGCACTTGTTGATAAATTCCTGTAATGTAACGATGATTGTTCGATTGTAGCCAGATTTTGGTCTAACAACAGAGTCACTTGCTTTGAATAATCTTAGCTCTATGCTATAAACACATTCAAGGCTACCGACCGTCAACCACACGACTACAAAAGACGTTGGCTACAAAAGTGGCCAAGTAACCAGCTACTTAATTATTTTAACGACTACAGTCAAACATAAACATCTGATTTCACACATTGAACATAACCTAAACAAAACATAACTAAACGAAAAATGTAAACAAATGGACATATGATTATACTTTTTCAGTGGTAACACATACACTTTTTCGCGTTTTTAATGTACATATTTCACGTATTGCGTTTTTAAAACCCCTATTTCATGCATCTTATTGTATCGACAGCAATAGACTGTTTGTTGTCGCCAAGAAAAATAGAAAATAGCCTAAGTTAGACTACGGGCTAAAATGGTAGTCGTGTTGTCGCTTTAAATAATTATTTTCATATGCACACATGTATGTATTCTATTTTTGACAGCTTGTAGTCGATGGTCAGTAGCCTTGAATGTGTTTATAGCATTATTATCATTATCATCATAACGAACCAGGCACTATTGCAGGATATCTTGTGCTCCCTCTGGTCTATAGTTTGTTCATCAGATCTGCTGCCTACCTAATGAACACCAGCAGATCTGAAACCATAATGGTGGTTATGTCAGCCAGTGAGACACTATGTCTCCCCAAACAACTTTATCTAAAACTATTCAGAACTTCACATTCACACAATATGTGTTTAGCTGTCTCTGTCTTAGTCCACAGTGGCCCGTAAGAAACTTCTTTAGAACTTTTTTAGTCCAGTCTGCTATACTTAAGAATTTCAGAACGGCGTCTGCCACAACCCGGGATATATTTCATCTTAAACTTACATTACAGTGTTGGTCTTTAATCTACCATAGTATAGCTATGTCTTCCTGGAAGTGTAACAAGTATACTTTACATTCCCCTTTTCTTAGCAACGAGAGTCATAAACATTGCATCATTACGGTGACGATCTGTTACTTTTTTGCTCATAAGGCTGCTAATAAAATGTTCTCTTCATACATTTTGGGATGATAAAGTTAAAAGTTATTTCTTAACGATTTCTCTACGAATTTCACGGAAATCGTATCGAACTTTAAGAAATTTTGTTAAACGCTAAACTACTTTCAAGATTGCGGACTTATCGCCGCCGTAGAGTGATCAAGTCCTTGTTGAGCACTCCAAGCTTCTGGTTATTTCCCAATCCTAATCTAAGGTTGATCCTCCTGGATATTTGTAAGCTTTTCCATACTGATTGTAATCGTTCTAATGTTTCTCTCGATTTATTAAATCTGTTATTTACATTTGATTCAGCTCCGCCATTGGTTGTCACTACACTGCTTAGATAGCAAAAGCTATCTAATTATTCGACTGTTTGGCCTTGCAGCATGATGATCTTCTCAGTGTTAACGTTGTTAATTTTAATAACTTTGATTATTTTGATATTTATCTCAAGTCCAACATTACAAGCTAATCTTTCAAGGCTTGCGTATTGGATATCTTGTGTGAGATATATAAGCCAGCTTTCGTAAGATATGTTTGACTGATGGGTACTTTTTGCTTCTCAATGCTTTCCATATGGCACAGTACACCTGATGGTATCGAACGTTTTATTGAAACTTACGAGTACAAACAGTAGATAAAAAGGATTAAAAGGATTATGAAGGATTCTAAAACGTTTCTTTATTTATTAAATTCTATTAAACGTTTTTGCAAACCAACGCAAAAACTAGGTGGGGTGGTGTGGTGTAGTGATTAGAGCGCTGGTGTACAACACAACAGGTTCGACCCCCAGCAGAGAACATGACGAAAAAAAAAATTTTATCGCGGCTTCGAGTGCTTAATAAAAAAGATCCCCTGACCATCCAGCTTATCTCTATGGTGACGATAAAAAATTTCCACCGAATGATCAGGAAAAAAATGTTACCTACTGGGAAAAAATTACAATTCTAAGTAAGTAAGGATCACCATCACCACTTAGCTAGGATTTTCACCACTACACACAATCATATGGTGGCGGGCATGGGTCTTAAACTTGCTAATCACAAGACGGAGGTATTATTTGTAAGCAGCAGCATTTTCCCAAAGCAAGTTTTAGTACAACAAAGAACTACGGAGAGAGCAAGAACTGCAGCACTAGATAGCAGCATTCGCTGAATTACCACACCACTCAAGTAATACTTTACAGTGATTCCGGGGGCGAATGAATGGAGGGTTTAGTACGTAGGCAAGCCAGAGAAAAAGACTTGCAGCGAAGATTCCCTAGCCTTAAGCTCGTTAAAGTTAAAAAGAAGACAACTCTGTGTAAATACCACATAAACCGTTCATAGGGTATTTCTTGAAGAAACACTATGACGAAACTGATGACATTGATGTGAAATTTCAAGAGAGAGAAAAAGATTGCAAAAAAGCTAAACAACCTGCATAGATATATGAATGACAGACAGGCTGTTGTTGAATGTGTGATCTTGAATAAAGGATGAGATGGATAAGAGAACAACAGTAGTTGATAACAAAAAAACCAAACATTCGTTTGAATTGAATAACTAAAGAACAACAACAAAAATATATGCAATTTTATTTCTTGAAAAACCAGCAAATGAATGGCCGACACATCAACCTGCCACAGAGAGTAGCAGTACAAAAGAAAAAGATCATCAGCACATACAACAAAATCAAATCATTATAAATGATCGATTTTTTCTTATGCTTTTTTGATGGCATCAAAAGATTGCAAAAAGATGATCTTCATCAGGTAGAACAAAAAATAAATTGGTAAGACGTTTAAGTGAAAGAGTAACGCAAGTTTTTTTTATTTTTTAATGTGAACTGTGACACAATTGATGATGTTACCGAAAATTGATGTTTTGTTGGTGTGACTTTTGATATATTTTTTCTTCTTCTTCTTAATAATAATAGCCATTTTAGTTGGCAATTTCGATTGGTAATAAAAAATGATTGCTACCCTTTTTTCTTTTTCAACATTTTCCTTGTTTTTAAGAATTTAAAAGCTAAAGTCATTATTTTTGTATATATTTATGGTCCGCAGTTTTAATAGATGGATAAACAACACCGCCTAAATGTTATAATACCCATTGAAATTGCAAATCATTAAATTATGGGGCTTTTAAGAAGAATATTAAAGAATTTCTTAAGAAAAATACATGTACAGTTAAGGGGTCCTCGCATTCTTTATACATAATTGAAAAGAAAGTCCATAAATTGTTCAAATTTTAAAATTTAATTATTTTCTTCAAAAAAGATTAATTGAAATCAACAGCATTGGTATTGTTAGGAGGTATTAGAGTACTGCGACGCCTTGATCGCAACTCCCAACTCAAGCGTACGATGTTAATTGTAAATAAAACGAAAAGTTTTCGGACAATTATCTTAATATTTTTCATCAAGATAGAGTGATCTATGACAATTTGTGTTAAACAAAATATAGGTGGTCCTCTGAGACATAATTGAGGTTCAATGTCGTTAAAGTGCCGAATTATTTCATCATTTACTCTTTGAATTGTTTTTACTTAATTGACGTATACTTTTTCTTGTTAATATCCCCACAGAAAGTAGTTAAACGGCGTCAAATCACATAATCGTGTCGGCCAATTAATATCACCACGACTTGAGATAAAACGAGCAAAAGAGTCGTTGTTTCGTTGGCTGTGTGGCAAGTGGCACCATTCTGTTGGAACTACATATCATTCAGGTCTTCAATTTCTGGCCACAAGAAGTCCGTTATCGGCTCACGATAGTCAGCATTATTCACGCTAAATGCTCGGCCGACTTCATTTTCGAAGAAGCTCATAAGCCGCACCAAATAGTCACTCTTTGAGGATGTATCAACTTTTCAACACTCACTCATGGATTCTCATTTGCCCAATTTGCAACAATTTTGTTTGCTAGCGAAACCGATGAAAGTGTACCTGCTCGCTGAAGATGATTTTCTTTGTAAGCGTATTGACGATGCTTGAAATAGTCAGCTCTTGAATCAATTGAACTTTGACAGCGTGTAAATCCAAATCTTTATTTAAAATTTCCATCAGTAATGTTCGTGAAATTTTCAATTGCTGGGCATGACAAAGAGTCAAGGTTGACGGCTCTTCTGCAACACTATCGCAAACAACAGCAATGTTTTCCGCAAAACGAACTGGGTGGGCATGCACTTGCAAACCCGGTTTGCTGAAATTTGCGCACAATTATTGCGATTGTGGGCACATTTGATCGATTATGCTGACCAAAAAAATTACGAAGTACACGAAATACAATTTGATTTGAACGCCAATTTTCGTAAAAGGCTTCAACAATCTGAACACTCTGCTCAGTTGTGTACCTCTCCATGGTTGATGTGTGACAATTATGTGTGAAACAATATATCGGCCACATGCTCGCCAAGGCTTCGGTTCATGGTCGGTCCATACTTTCAATGCTTCTGAGATATGATTGAGGTTCAATGTCATTAATGTGCCGAATTATCTCATTCTTTAGCTCTTGAATTGTTCTTCGCTTATTGACGTACACTTTTTCTTTTAAATATCCCCAAAGGAACAAGTCCAACAAAGTCAAATCACATGGTCGTATATGCCAATTAGCATGGCCACAACAAGAGATAACATTGCCTTTGAATATTTAGCGCAAAGAAGCTGTTGTTTCGTTGGCTGGGTGGCAAGTGGCACTATCCTGTTGGACCCTTTATAGTCAAGGTCCGTATCCTCAATTTGTGGTCACAAGAAGTCTGTTATCATCTCGTGATTGTGAACGCCATTCACGGTAACTGTTTGGCCGACCTCATTTTCGAAGAAGTATGCCCATAAACAGCACCCGACAGTCACTCTTTATGAATGCATCGGCTTTTCAACAATCAATCTCATTTACCCAAATGCGGCAATATTTTCGATTGTGGACACATTTGGCCCAAAAAATCATGAAGTGTACGAAATGCATTTTGATTTGAACGCCCATTTTCGTAATAGGTTTCCACAATCTTAACGCGCTGCTCAATTGTGTACTTCTCCATGGTTGAATTTTTCAAACACTGAAACAAAGAAATGTCAAATTAAGTTGGGCAAAAAACTTGACGTTAAGGTGTGACTAACAATTAACATCGTGCAATATGGTTGGACAACCCTATAGTATCAAGTTTCACTATTAAATACTTCCCGTATAAATTGTTGCCTTAGAAATATTTTATGATGGAAAACTATCCACCAGCAAAACATCAACGCCGAAAAAATAAATAAAAAATATGGAACGCAGAACATCTCACCCCCATGCTAGCTTGGAACCCGCAAGATGTCAGGCTTTATGTTACTTAGAGAAACTGACAAATCGTTTAAAGAAACAAATGAAAATCTTTTATAGAGACTTCGAGCTTTTAAATACAGAATATGGACTTAATAATAAGTATTTGGAGCTTTCAGATAGATTGCTGTCTCTGCAATTGCTACAATATTCGTTGAAAGGCAGTTCAAATCTATTTGCAGACTTATTTAGCACCCAATGTGCAGTTATTAATGCCCCCAACCTCAATATATATCCCCCCGTTAAGAGCTGTATGTCGCATAGTGCATTAAGCATTAAAACAGGCCCTCATTAACTTAGCCACTTTATAGATGTCCAAATTACGACATCTAACATGTTTTCAGTCTTCAGAAGATACTACCTTTAACAGAACCCAGTGGTATTGCGACTGAAAACGCGTTGGAGAACTTTCGTAGAAACTATTCGCTGGATCTATTCGACGGTTATTGAACTTAATCTTCTTAACAAAGTGGTCTTCTAGCAGACCGTCCTCGATAAATTTGCAAAGTCAGACTCCTTAACAAGGTCAACAGATCTGTTAAAATCCAAATCACGGATGCATTACGAACCACCCCTACAAGCGCCCTTTTTGTTATGCTTGGCTGGCTTCCATCCGGAATACTCGTCAGGCAACAGGTCAAACTTGTAAACACACTTCGAGGCACTTCTCTGTTCTATCTTACGATCACCGGGTATTGGGTGACATCGACTATGTCTTATTAGGGCTTGAACTGCATAGGGGATTCCGTATTGTGATTTCTAGTAGCGAAGATTGGGCCTCTGGCTCCAGATCCATCTCCGACGATTCAATGGAGGTCCATACAGCCAGCTCTAGACTTGAGCACACGATGGGCAGTGACATTTTTTCCGAAAGCGTCAACCTTGGGGTTTCTTTTGGTTTCCCGAACTACTGCAGAGTGTTTCAGGCCGGATTGATGGCTGAAGAGGAGAGCGTGGTCCACTTGTACCTTGATTTAGCGAGGTTATCACTCCTTCCTACCTACTTAACTACCTACTTAAACTAAAATAAAGAAATTTGGAGAAGAAAAACTTGCAAAATAAAATCTTTCAATTTGATAATTTAGTCAAATACACAGAGAAAACGACAAAAAAAACAACATTTTACTTCGATAGACGGACAAAAAAAAATTCGCAATATAAAACATATTACCGATTTACCAAAATCCACAATGAAATATCAATCTCCTAATAAAATATTTATCAAATTCCATAGTGATGTATAAATTTTTTTATCAAATTCCACATTTACATACTCATATTACCATTTTCTACCAAATTCCATCATCATCATTAACACACATTCAAATTCCCAAAATCAATTCATAGCAAACGGCAAGCATTACCACACACTCAAATTCCCACTTTTCTACCAAATTCCACTCAAATTCTCCCAAATTCTACCAAAATTTATCGAAAACAATCACCAATCCCCGAAGACACACACCCACTCGCCTACTCACCATTTTGACGAAATTCCATTACTCAACTGTTCTTTATCTTAGTCCAGAAAATATAATATAATTTCTCTGAGTGTAGAAAGTTAATTTCATACCCAAATTCCAACAACTTTAGTTACCTAAAATCTTAATTAACTTCACATTTCTTTCACAAGCAACACATCACTTTACTTTGTATGTACATACCATACCCTCACTCCCCCTTACCGTCATTTCTGTTACCACTATGTCATTGGCGTTTTTTTCTTTTCTGGCAACTTTCAACATTTTAACTTAAATGCTCGATTGCTTACAAATGAGACGTGCGCTTTTTAAAACGACAACAACCAAACCTTTTGGTATTCGAGAATACAGAAAACAGAAAAAGTAAGAAGAAAAAATAAAAACCAAGTCTCTACGCTTCAATGCTTCAATTTGATTTACATTTTGCCATCCTTTTTTGTTTGTTTCGAATCCTAACCCATGGAAATATTGCATTATGCGCTGCAGCAACCGCAACAACAACAAAAAAAGCAATTTTTGTTACGCGTGTGCTTAATTTAAATTTGTGCAAAAACTTGAAAAATTATTTTTACTTACAAAACTCAATTTATGCCAAGGCATGAAGAGTTTGCGCATGAGTATGTAAATTTTTTCGATGGTGATTAGGCTTGGTTGGGCTTGAACAAGACGAGAAAATGTTACAGAAAAAGAAATGGATTAATGATCTCTCTCTCTCTCTCTCTCTCTCTCTCTCTCTCTCTCTGTCTTATTAGGTGGCTATACTTTTTTGTATGAAGAGTTAAAGCAATTAAAGAAGATTTCATATTATATTTGGAAATTAACTTTCAAGTTTATTCTGAAACATCATTAAATCCTTAAAATATCTAAGCCGCTTATATTGTATGCCTGCGCTCGAGCCACTTCACCACGCCACCCATCTTATATGTATTTAATAATCCTTAAAACAGTTTCGACATATTAGGTTCAAATCAACAGTCGAAGATATGACGAAAAAAATTTAATTGAGGTTTCAAGAGTTTAATAAAGAGACTTCAACCTCCCTCTAGACAAATCCATCTAAGGAAAGCCTCTTCCCTTCCAGCTTACCTCTGGCGATGATGACAAACATCAAACGAATGATTAGGACAAAGCGCCACCTACTGGAAAAAAAAACAATGCTAAGTAAGGATCACTACCACCATTTAGAAGGATCTTCTCCACTATAGAATATCATAAGGAGATTAATCATCTACTTGACTTGAAAATCAACTTGATTACTGAAACAAAGCAATGGGTGCTTTGTGGAAAGCCAATATGCTCCCAGAGGAGTGACGGAGAAAAACAAACAAAATACTAATAAGACTTGTTATTAGGGAGATTGAACGGTTATTATTCGACTGTTTTTAACCGGTTTTTTGGTTTTGCTAAAAACAGCTTTCCTAAAAGGCCAACTTTTCGAATACCAAATAAACCGGTTATTTTCGCACAAATAACCGGTAATTTAACAAAGTATCCATTTTATACGTTGTTTTATTTTTTATTGCAAATATGCTCATAATTCAGAAACTCTTCCCAAGTTTAATAATTAACGTTTTATTTTTATATATAGGGTCCGGTCCGCCAAATAATTTTTTAAATGCTATAAAAAAACGACTGAATATTTTCTCAAATTTCTTTTTTTATTTGAAAGTACAATCCTTCCGGTTAATAATGGAAAATAATTTCATTCAAATGGCTGCCTTGGCTGGACATGCAATTTTTAAGCACATTATCGATTGTGTGCAGCTGTATTTCACCAATGGCTTCACGAATATTGTCCTTTAAAGCGTCAATTGTGTCTGGCTTGTTGGCGTAACACTTATCTTTGACGGCACCCCACAAATAATAGTCCAACAGTGTCAAACCGCAGCTCCAAGGTGGCCAAACGACATCAGTTCTGCGGCTGATGTGATCTTCAAAAACAGGGCGCAAAACATCGAGTGTAGCTTCGGCTGTGTGGCACGTAGCGCCGTTCTGTTGAAACCAAATGTTGCTAATATCTTCCTCTTCAATTTTTGTGAACAAAAATTCCTTCAACATGGCCCGATAACGATCGCCATTGACTGTAGCGGCCACTCCTTGCTCATTTTCGAAGAAAAATGGCTCAATTATGCCTCTGGACCAAAATCCGCACCAAACAGTGACTCGTCTTGGGTGTATCGGCTTTTCAATGTATGCATGCGGGTTTTCTGTGCCCCAATGCGACAATTTTGCTTGTTTACATACCCGCCAAGATCAAAACGAGCTTCATCTGAAAAGATGATTTTTGATTCTGCAACATTACCATGATTTTCAAAGTAATGTCGCAATATTTCCCAGCGTTGTTCAAGCGGAAGGATAAAACTAATTATCTGTCAAATCAGACATGAGCTAAGTGTTTCCATTCACGAAATAAGCACTAGTTGAAAAAAAAACGTTAGATGGCGGACCCTTTATATGAAAACATTGAACGAATCACTAAGAACTCGAAATCATGGTAGAACGATTAATATATGCACACTTGAGCAAGAATAACTTTTACTCATTTTCTGTAAATGGATATTAATTTTTATGTATGAAGAATGATGGCCTTGGCCTTAAAACCGTTTAAACAATTGCAAATGAAAAAGTAAAGTTTGAAACTATCCTTAAAAACTAATTTTACAATTCGATTTTAATAATGATAGCGACTTAATGATAGCGATTTAAAACTCCTAACGAACTTTAGATTCATGGTAATAGCTTCGAAAACAAGGCTCGAACGTATTCTTATCAATTAAATAACACTGGCGCGAAAGTGGTGCACTCCACCCAGAGGCCAAAAGAGGTTCATTTTGGATACCTTCAGTAAAGAGATAAGAGAAAAAGGAAATGTGACCAATAACTACGAAAGCAAGAAATGGAATAAAAGAACTAAGAGAAATACGGCAAGAGATCAAAGGTGGGAAAGAAAAGGCAAGATTAATGTAAAGAGTCTCCCCACCAGCAAAAATCTGCCCAACCTCACTAAGATCACTGAAAAAGTCTCATCCCAATAGCCTGAGTCTGCATTTCCAATGCATACAGCAAAGGTTTATCCCTCTTGCGAAAATTAATCACTGGGTGATATATAAGCACGTTGTGTTGTCGGGGATGAAATGTCCCTTAAAGCCCTAAAAAGCGGAATGTTGTTCTAGCATACTTACTAGCTAGAAATAAAAACATGGGACAAAAATGATCAATTTTATTTAATAAAACGACATGAATTGAAAAGAATTTTATTAAAATGAAAAAACCGGTTAACCGGTTATTAAATTAATTTTCGAATTATTCGAAAACCGGTTTTTTAAAAATCGAATAATCGATCTCCCTACTTGTTATGCTTTCAGAATAATTTTAAAAATATTTTCAAAACAATTTTTTTTTTGTTAAATAGGCCTGCTAGGGAAACTACGTATGCATACCCTTCCTTAGAAAATATGCAAATTTCAACAACAAATGTAATCTATCAGTTAAGAACTTTGTCAAGCTCTGATGCTAAGATTTAGCTGGAATATCAACAACAGATATACCAACCTAACAAGAAAAAACACACTCAAATCGGAACGATGGGACCGCCGCACGGGGGTTATTCTGGAAACTTTTTGATGAAGGTGGTATGGTATGTAACGCAATAATATATTTAAATTTTATATAAAAATTATATTTTATAATCTTCCTTCGTGTGGTATCTTTTAAAGCACTCCACTATGAAGCCATGGTTTTCGAGAACATGTGTTGCAAAAATAATTAGTTTGGCATCTTCCGCTTTTTATTTTTTTGTTTGAACAATTCTTACCCTTTACACCTTCACAGTGCCGCAATATATGTAATTTTTATTAAGCACCTCCCCTTCTTCTTTTCTGAGGAACATGGTCTTTCGGATTTTAAAGATGCTCCATCACGATATTCACCTAATTTGACTTAAACATAATTTATAAAATATTATTTCGAATTCTACGTATCTCTAAAGCTTGTTGACTTAATATAATATCAGATTAGTCTGCTTCTTTGCTGTGGTGGGAAGAATAGAAAAAAAAAAGAAAAAGCTTTGGTGTCTGAGAGAGCGTTAATGACACTCATTTTACTTGTTTTTTATTTATTTTAAAAGGCTTTTGAAATTCAACTATTTGAAACCAATTGACCTGCAGGGTGACTTTAGGGAAAATTATGATATAGGATTAGAGCAATGTACTCAAATGCAAGCTATAGTAAAAGCATGATGATACATCACTCGAACAGTCTCTAACAAAGCGGGTGTGTATTCGGTCAGGTTAGTAGACTCGTTGAATCAAAGCTCACTTGAGGACATTTAGCGGACTGTTGTGAACCAGAGCTGGCAACCAGGCCTAGAATAATCGGACTTGACTGTAAGCATATAGGCTTCGTCTAAAAGCACAATTTTCTTAAATTAAGCCGAAAACCAAACCTCAATCGATCTACAACCCTGACAAAAATCATTCGCAGGTGAGCACAGCCTCTCCGGGCTGTGTACTATACTTGCCAAAAGGTATAACCTAGAAACTTAACACAAGACTGAAATATCTTAACCAAGACGACGATATTTATCTTCTGGCTTATACAGGGGAAGCTGAATTCTGTATAGCAGAGTTCGACAAAATATTACTCTGAGCAAATTTTCGTCTTTGCTATCACAAGTATGTACGTACTCACACGCATAGGCAAAAAACAAATAAAGAGAAATAAAGGGAAAATATACAGCAAAATACAGTGCGAAAAACATTTAATGATGTTTTTAAACATTTTATTCAAAATGTCTGATTTATTTTAAATTCCTTTTTAATTTGAGGGTTCTTGTTTTTTGTGTTTGGTTTTATTTACTATTTTTTAAATTAATTTTTGTTGTTTTCTGCTTTTTTATTTTTTTATTAGTTGTTGTTGTTTTACATATACTATATTTTATTTTGTTACTGTCTTTGTCGTTGTTTCCATTTAAAGATTGCTGTTAAAATATAAAACTTAAAAAATAGAAACCATTCTTTCGAATCTGTAAGAAAAAACTGCAATTTTTTCTTGTAGTGTTCTCTGAGAAACAGATTGCTACCATAATTGTATAACACACTGGTATTAGTTTGCCCGTCACTGCTGTATAGGCATTGACAGAGGCAAAGGCAAACATCGCGAAAACAAAAATTATGCGAATCAGCACTAGTAATACAGCAAGTCTTCAAATGAGTAATACAAATTTGGAGCAAGTTTCATCCTTTTACTATTTCAGCAGCATTCCTAGTGCTGACAACGGAAATGGGATGATCTTAAGCAGACAATGTTTTGGTGTACTGAACTCTATATGAAGATATCAACACGAATATAAAGATCTTTTTATACGGCTGCATTTTGTGGTACTTAGCAGTTAAGAATATCAATTTCAATCCGGTATTTATCAACCGCTGTCTGCAACGCATCATTCCCTATGACAAAAACACCTCAAATTCCAATAAAAAAAGAAATTAAAACAAAGAAATGGCGATTAATTGGAATGACGGTATAACAAAGGTAGCTATACGATGGAATCCAAAGAAAAGCCGAAGATTTAGAACACCAGCCAAAACTTGGAGAAAAAATCTGCTTTTCATGGGACTATTTCGAGCTTTAAGTAGACACAGTTGGAGGGAATTTTTTATGAACTTCTAGTCCACCCTGTAATTACTTTAAAGGAATTAATCAATAATGGACTTTGTAAACATTTACAGCAAATTTTGAAATTTCTCACAGCAGTTGCAGGTTTTCAATGAATTGAATTTTATAAATTCCGTTATAAATTTTGTTCATCTAAAGCAAATCGGCTGCCTACATTTATACACCCGAACGAAAACGAAAATATTCAACAGAGAACAAAAATAAACAAAAATTTTATTCAGTTATGTGAAAGGTTTCGATGAAAGTAGACGTATGTATGTATGTCGCTTTGCGTATTAAAATTGTTTATTTGTTTTGTTGTTTACTTTTCCATTTTATTCCTCAACGCACACTGCAAAAATTTACTGCTACTACTACAAACGCAATTTTTTCTTTGGCCACCCTTGATCTAAAGAAGCTTTTTAAATAGACTCAAGATTTGTTAAGATCTTAGAAGATTTTAAAAACAAGATTCCAATAATGTATGTAAATTAACAAGCATCTTAAGAATACTACACTCAAACTACATTCATAACTAAAAAAATATAAAAACAATTTAAGAGCTTTCCGTAACAGTATCGCCTTGCATTTTAATTAAATTTTGTTACGAATTATAAAAACCATTTCAAAATTTAATTACTTTTAACCATTAAAGAGAGAGAAAAAAAAGAAATCCCTTTTAAAAGCACAAAACAAATTATTCTGATTTATGAGCCAAAAAATATTTTTTAAATAAAAAGTTTTGAAACAAGTCTTTGAAAAAAAAAAAAAAATATAAATATTTCAGTCAGTCTCCTGCATCAGTCAAAAATATTTTCAAGCAGCGAAAAAACAAGAAGAATGCAACAGGAATTTTTAATAAAAGAATGTCTTATTATACTTTAGGGGATTTTGATTTTTTAGCAGCTGCTACTCCATAAACGTAAGCATATTAAATTCTAACAGCAGTTGGTATTACTTTTGAAATCTGAAACTACTCAATATTTGGTATCTCATGTATTAGATCCTTATTATTAGTATTTTATTAGATCCTCATATATTAGTATCTCATTTATGAGTCTCTCTCCTTATTTATTTTTCTTCAATATGATGCAGTTTTGATCCCAAAAAGATGAAGAAACATCCTCTAAAAAACTTTAAACTTAAACGTGTTTAGGAAATAAGCACTATCTGTTGGTCTCTTAAGCCAAAGCATATAAAACCAATGCTTGCTTTAATCCTTAGCTTTTACATGTTCCGAAATATTAAATCTTCTATTAGAAATAAATAAAATGGCTGTTTCCAGTCTTTTTCACATGGAATAATTTGCATAGGCTTGCAAAAATCCCTTTTGTCTCGGCAAGATAAGCCAATGGTATTCATATTGTTTGGTTGCTAAGAGAGATTAATTGAGGCCATATGCACCACGACATAAAGGATCTTTTGTGCAGATAAATGAGATAAAAAGGCGATCAATGTGTGTTGTTTTCACACGCACGGCTTGCGTTTCATTGGCGTTGCGCTTGGCTCTATTTTGTGGGCAATAATTTCCATAACATTCCAAGCCCGATTCTATTTATGAACTCATTGAGAGGGACCTACAATTTAACCCCAGCTGATACCGCTGTAGACATTTTTATTTCCTTTTCAGATGGTCTGGCCTGAGATTGAACAGAGGATCTCTTGCCTGGCACATTTTCGTGGATATCAACACAATAACGTCAGCATAAGCGAATTCGTTCAGATGTTCCATAGTTACCTGATCCCATTAAATGCTGCTATTCGGACTTTTATACTTGTTCGCAGTACTTCGACGATTATTACCGCAAAATATTAAACCACCTAAATGACACCAAAAGAGTCAGAAAGCAGCGCTCCATGTGAAACTGTTCGCTAGAATTAGGTATACTGGGCCTGTAAGAACATTTCAGATATTAGGCTTTTGTTAAAAGCTTTTTCAAAGACAAAGAACTCCAGATGTCAAGGCTGCTGGAACCTACCGATTTGCTTCAATGTGATCCGGAGGAATGCAATATGGTACTCCTGGCTATGTAGCTTTTGCAAATGTCAAGCTATGAAATGTTGATATTCCCGCTAAATCTTAGCGTCATAGCTTGAATCGAGGCGAAGTGACAATAACAACATTGATCCAACAGACATATTCGCTAAAGTGATTAGTAGACTTAAGGTCTATTTACACTAATCAGTTTCGTATCAGTTCAGTACTAACGTCAGTGAAAAAAAAAAACAAATCGTTGCCTTAGTTTCAAATGGGTGGATTCACACATGTCCGCCACAGTGCCGTTTTTTACTGTCAGTGTTGCAACGATTTTTTTTTCTGTATTTCACTGGCGTGTTTTAGTTATTTTATTGCAAATTGTGGTAAATATGGAAGAAAAATTTATTTTTATTTTGCAAAAGTATACTAAAACACTTTTGGGACATTCTAAAATATTCAAAAATATTTTAATTATAACATAATAATATTCATCGTCCAACAATTTTTTATATATATAATATTATTATCGCTATAGGGATACATTATTACCCTATATAATAAACTCGCCTTCACTTTCTCGTTTCTTCCAAACCTTGTGAACCCATTTTCGCTTTTTTTTATTTGATTTTCTTCCTTGCCTAAACCTATGGCTATAATTGCTAATTTTTCATCTTTAAAAAACTCATAGCTGCACTGAACTGAAGCACCGGACATACTACGGATAAATGTAAATTGATATCACTGATCAATGCTGATTAGCATTGATACTGAACTGATACGGTACTGATTAATGTAAATAGACCTTTATGCAACAAACGTTTCATATAGATGGGGATATTTCCTAACAATTTATCCACTGATGGGGAAATCATTCCATACTTCGGTAGATAATCTTGTAAAATATTTCTTAAAGGAAATCCCATTCGTTTTGGATTTAAGGCATGGTGTCTAAACTACATGGGGGCTAGACGACACTGACACTTTTTTACTAATAGACTCACAATTTCAAAAATTGACACCAACTTGATAATCATGTTTGCTTTCCATCGAGTGTTTCAAGTTGCTTTCAAGAAAACAGCTGATCGTAATTGGCATGAGCAATTTGTAGTTGTTTTCTCAGCGAACACATTTTAAGCAAAGAAATTGTTGTTGTGAAACAATTTCAAGAAAAACTTGATCGAATATCTTTACGACATAAAACTCTGTGGCTGATACTGTCCTCAGTTTGCTCAAAGTTGTAAAATCGTCATTTAGTCACACTATATAATTTGATAACTTATTCACATCATACCAACAAGCATATGAGTGGAATGGATCTACATAACAACGCATTGCTGTATAATTCATAAATTGATGGCGGACATGGTTTATAAATTTGTTTAGAAATATAATAGTAAATGCATGGAAACTTAATATGTTGGTTTCAGAAAAAGAGGGAGTAAAACCAAAACAAAACAAACATAGCCATTTTGCGGATTGTTTCAGGTAATGTGTCAAATATGGTGATTTTTGAGAGTTTTGTATGGGCACCCCCCCCCAAGGAGATTCCAGGGCATGTGCCACTAGCACGGGTGGGTCGGCCCTCCAAAGTTAGTGGGGGTCGGTCATACATTTAGATTCGATTGTGGCACTTTAAATGCTTCAAAGTGAGATTTTTCAAAATTTTACCTTTGGATAAAAATAACGAACATCCTTGGGCAAAGTTTCTCATTTCGATCCCTAGAATATGATTTTCCTTGTCATTTGGGCGATTAAATCTACCCGCCCTAGTACATACGTAACAAAATTTGAATTCGCTCACTATTGAAAACCAAATAACAAAAATATTTATTTTTTATTTTTATTTTTAAATCCTTAAATAGCAGACCATTAAAACAAGTACAAATTTGAATTCAGTGAATACTGGGCTCCAGTGAGGCATCATAATCAACGCTTTATAAAAAACTCTTTTTAGCTTTTTTACGAAAATGGTACCAGCAGAGCACAAATAACTTTTACGACGATTACCTGAATGCAATAAACAGCCACTTCAAACATCAGATGTTCCAAATTGCTAAACATAGAGAATGACTTGAATACGAAAAAAAAAACAGCTAAATTATATACTGAAATACCAAAGAAATAGCAACAGCGCAGCAGTTACAAAAAGGGCGCTTTTCAAGCCTTTAAGCTTCGCTTTACATTTAATAAGAGAAATAAACTGTGTGGTGGTGCACTTTGCAAGGCAAAAAAAAAGAACAATTTTTGCCTTATTTTTTTGTGATTGTCTGTCTTCTAAACTGGATTCTTTTAAAGGCAATTCCAATGGTCAGAATAACAAGTGGCATTGACTTTGGTTGCAACAAGTATGTATTAGGCCAGGAACCATTATTAAAACATGGTCTTTGTGACGCCTCTTTTGCAGGAGGAAGCCCAGCCAGAGTAGCAGCAGTCAACTAAAGTCAGTCAGTCAAATAGTTAGCAGCCACAAAGTCAGGTTGCCGTGTTACTCTTTTTACACTGTGTGGCAAGTTTTAAAAATGATAATAACGATCAGTCTTAAAAAGAGATGACGACCGACATTGATGAGATGCTGCTATTGCTACAAAAATGACAACAAAGACAACATTATTGTTGTTTTTGTTGCTGATGCTGGTGATGGCGATGATGATGATTTCGCGTATGTGGCTGCTTCAGCAGCACTTCATCAATTTTTATGTCTTGCAGTAGAAAAAAAAAAAAAGAAACGTAAATGCAAGAGAAGACATGGCAAATCTTATTTAAAGAATTGCAAACAGCTGCTATAGAAATATAGAATACTTTTGGATTCTTTTTGTTGTTTTTATCCTCAACAACAACAGCACCAACATCACTATCAACATTAATATTGGTGCCACAAAATAGCAACAAATTTTAAACAACATACTTATTGGTAACAAGCTTGGAAAGTCATAAAACAAAACAAACGAAAAAATTATGAGGGAATAGCAAGAAAACAAAAAACAGAAATAAAATAAGTACACTGAGAGAAATTAATTTTTCAGCCGGCTGTGGGCTAGATTAGATTCTATTGGCAGCCGCCCAGAGCACAGCCCACTTGGGTTTAATAAGTAGCTACAGTACCGATAGGTGCGCACAGACGAAGGCGGCAAATGAGACTATATATCGGTGGTTACATGATGATTTCACGAGAGGCAATAAAGTATCTTGGCATGATGATCGACGCAAGGCTGAGCTTACTTTCAATGGTTGTGGACTCCGCCGCACTTTAAGCGGCACCTATATGAACGCACACGAAAATTAACTATATACGATGCATAGGTCAGGTTAAGAGACGCTCTGCCTTAAGATTCTCCTCCAGTGTCAGAGGAGGCAATTGCTGTAATGGGTGAAAGATCCCGATAGATTTTCACGCGAGAGAGCTGTGTCGGCTTTATAGTGTGCACGGTGCAGCAACGGCACAGGAACATAAATCGCTCACGAATGGTTGAAAAATGTCAGCAAAAGTGGAAAAATGTACTACAAAAAAAGACAGAAATATTATCTTAAACCCTCTCTCCAAATATGGATTACCAGACGATAAGGCGAATAGGATTATTATCTTACACAGATTCCATCCGGTCATGGGAGTTTTCGTTCTGGGCTGGCGGATAAACCCATGTATCCAGACTGCCCAGGTGAACTCGAAACCGCGCAACGTGTTACATTCGACTGTGATAGGTTCACCGACGGACGACTTGCTGTTGAAACCGTTGAAAATTTGCTTAGAGAAATGCGCTCATCGAGAGCCAAGTGGAATGCCGGCCGAATTGTGCACAGTCTCGACATAATCGAAAGTGAAGGCACGAAAATCCAGCAACAACAAAACCAACAACCGGTAGAGCGGACTCTGATAGGCAACGATAGATTCGTGCAGAGAAAATTTCAACTGTCGGACTGGATAAAGGTGCTATACTAACTGGGACTTTCAACTGCTTTACTGCTTTATGCCTATGGAACAACGTAGTTGGAAAATGGACAGGCAGATGATCTGACTACCAAGAGAGCTTCCACGCCACTGATGATAACCGACCTATTGATCGAACATCACAGACTGAATGGCCATTTAAATGGAATGGGTGTAGTCTCAAAACCAATATGTAAATTCTTTGAGAAGGAAACTGAGTCATCAAAACATTTGCTTGAGGGTTTACAGAAATGATTACTCAATAGATGTACTGTGTTCTGGTAAGAACTGCAGAAGTAGAGATTTTTTAAATGTAACAATATCACGGAAATTTAGTCTTTAACTAACATAAGATGATTATATTTTCACCAAAGACTAAGCAAGTGGATACGTATATAGCAGAAATAAATGATATTTAATAATAAGAAGAGAAGAATGGTCAGGTTTAAGTCTCAGCAAAAATGATGAAAAAATTTAATTGCGGTTTCGAGTGTTTAACAAAAAGACTTCAACCTCCCTCCAGACAAAGCCATCTAAAGAAGCCCCTCTGACTTTCCAACTTACCTATTGCGATGATGACAAACATCAGACGAATGATCAGGAGAAAACGCCACCTACTGGAAAAAAAAATACAATGCTAAGTTAAGATCACCACCACTTAGCAAGAATCTTCACCGCTACGCACAATCATATGGAGGCGTGCTACAGTAGATTAATCATCACATAGCTTGAAAATTAACTTGATTACTGAAACTGACACAAAGTACTGGATGCTTTGTGGAAAGTCATTCAGCTCCCTAGAGTAGTGGCGAAGAAAAAAAAGAATAAGAATAAACATCATTCTTTCCGATTACCCAATCGTCTAATAGCATCTACCCAATATAGCATCTGTGTATGGTATGTTAGGTTGATAGAAGGATCGAGCTACGCTGTCCTAAGTCAAGAGGACCTATACCTAAGATACAATAGACTTGTTATGCTCTCCTATACTGTGAATAAACAGAAAAGAACATTCATTCAACGATAAAATGGTGACCTGTTATCGTTTATTATTTAGGGTTTCTTAGCATTCTTTAATCAATGTTTCATATCCGGTAACAGGTCACGCCAAAAGTGTGCCTTCCCAATACTGGCAAAAGCAGGACGCGCACATCTATGTGGAAAAATTTTCTGAAACATTACTATTTCTGTTGTTGGGAGTACTTCCCTGAAAAATGGAAATATGACAGACTTTACAAGATTTCAAAGAAAGACAATTTAAAAAATTGCAATAATTCGCTAAATATATGTGCTTCTCCACATATACTCAGGATAAGCTTTACCCATATAAAGGAAAGCTCCTGCCAATCCAGTTTGCGCAGTGGATATTCCTTCTCAGACCAAATTAACTCTTTGCACATGATCATTGAGCCGTAAGTAGAATTCAATTCCAACTTAAAAAAGCATATGCAACTTCAACTTAATTAGCATTACGATAGAGAGGTATACCGGAAAAACTTATATCTCTAATCCGAAAACGTTATAACCAGCGCTTTATGTTCTGTTCTTTACAAAGGGTTAAAAGTGGAGTGTATTATGAGTCCATCTGTCATGAAATTCAGTGGCAATTTGATTTCTAGTTTACGCTGACGGTATAAACAGACAGACAGTCTCCCGGAAAAGCTGCGACATACGGGTCTCGATACAACACCACTGAGTATAGTTTCTAGCTTCAGCAAACTGGAATATGTGATCGATGTACAACCGATACGCAGGCCTAGCAAATACCGTTGGAAATGGGAATTTTTCATCAGTCTGAACGATAAGCTGACGGAACTCCACAGAAAATTACTGTTGAGTGCTTTTTATGGGCTGGCGGAGACATTGGCCCATATGTTACTGTCAATGGTGAACGGTATAGGGATATGATTAGAAATATTTTTGTACCTCAATTAGCTGGCATTCATTTTGCTAACAGGGGTTGGCGTGGTGCATACATCACAAATGGCCCAAGTTCGAATCTCAGCAGAGGACATGACGAAAAAAATTAATTGCGGTTTCGTGTGTTTAATAAAGAGCCTTCAACCTTTCTCCAGGCAAAGCCATTTAAAAAAGCCCCTCTGACCTTTCATCTAGCTTACCTCTGGCGATGCTGACAAACATCAAACAAATGATCAAGAGAAAACGCCATCTACTGGGAAAAAATTACAATGCTAAGTAAGGATCACCACCACCAAAACTTAGCAAGGAACTTCACCACTGCACACAATCATATGGAGACGACCTACAGTAGATTAATCATCTACTTAGCTTGAAAATCAACTTGATTACTGAAACAGAAACAAAGTAATGGATGCTTGGTGGAAAGCCAATATGCTCCTTAGAGGAGTGCTAGAAAAAAAATCTTGCTGCATGTGATTCCAACAGGAAGGTGTCATATGGCACACAGCGTGTGCTACTCAATTGATTTAAAGAAACTTTTGATGAAAGAGTAATTTCACGTAAATATCTAATTCGTGTGATTCCAAATTCCACCAAATTCATGTGATTTAACCTCATTGGATAAAGTTTTTTACGGCGACAAACAAGAAGAGTTATTATCGAAATAGGGCAGCAAATGTTGCGAAAAGTTTGTGAAAATTTATGTTCCAGATTTAGCGTTGTAAGCGCCAGCCGTAGCGGCCACTTGGCTAAAATCATATTTATTTAAAAATTTTCTCGTTTTAAAGCTCCAAACATGACCAATGAAAAATATGCTAAAATAGCTATATGTGCAGAGGTCAACCCAGACAGTGGGATGAAGGGCAAGACCATTAATATATTTTCTAACAGACAAGCTGCCTTAAAGGCATTTGGCGATAATCGAATGACATCTAGGCTGGTTAGATATTGCGGTTGTTTTGGGTACCTGGACACTGAGGGATAGATGGTAATAAAAGAGCGGATGCATTTTGCCAGAGAAGCTGTGCAGCACCAATTACTATCATCCTTAATTTAGTCAAAGATTGGGAAATTGCCAGATGTTTGGAACACTGGGATGCTCAAAGGGGACTTGGTCACTCTAAGGTGGCAATCATTCCACAATTTGAGCGTCGCTCTGAGGTTCTACAGTATGGCAGGCAGGACTTGCATCTCCTAATGGAGGTTCTTACGGGTCACTGTAGACTAAGAGCGCATCTGAAGAGAATGGGGACACAGATGTGGACTTTTGTAGACTTTGCACACACATATTGTGTGAATGTGGGGTTTTTGATAGGTTTAGGTAGAGATGCCTAGTTGGGCATAGGGTCTCAGTGGGTGACATATCCACCATTATGGTTTCGGATCTGCTGATGTTCGTTAGGAAGGCATCCGATCTGCTGAACAAACTATATACCAGAAGCGGCACAATAGATCCCAAGCGCAGCAGTGTCGGCAATAGTGCTTGGTCAGGGATAATAACAATGATGATAAAATAGCTGCCTCTATTATATTCTCTAAGTGCACTTAACCAATATTATCGCTATCTCTGTTATTTTGTTCTAGTCTTTATCCACTTCTATGGTTGTCGTCTGTTTGATTTAAAATTCATGTTACCACCTTGAGTTTTTTTTATTTTTCTTTTTTCTTTTATTTTTTTTTCTATCTATCATGTTGTTATTGTTGTTAAATCATCTTTACAATATTGCAAATATTATATTTAATGTTATTGCTGTTGCCGTTCTCTATCCTCATCTCCTCTACAACATTCATTCATACCATACATTCACTACTAAATAGTTTCTTTCCTCGCGTCTACACTATGTATGCAGCATAGGTTGGTTTGGCTTTTGGTCCATCACATGGCTTAGACATTTTGCGCAAATGTCTTTTTGCCATATTGAAAAGTCATTAACAACTCGTCATTTTAAATTATTATTAAACATGAAAATAAAATACAATTGCAAGGTAAAACCAAAATAAAAAACTTTTTAAATAGTTTTGTAAAGTGAAAACAGAATAAGTAAAAACCGGCTATGAAAGAGTTTTCTAAAACAAACCTTAAAAGATTTTTAAAATCATCGAATTCCGGTACATTGTGAGAAATGAATGTCTGATATGTTGTTGCATAGGGAGTTTTAATTGAATGACTTGAATTTTTAAGGAAACATATTTTTTTCATATATTTTTTTTTTTTTTTTGTAACAACTCATGACATTAGTTGAGATACAAGAGCAGCTTTCCACTTTGGTTTATTAAAAATATTATGTAAAATCTCAATTCCAATAAAACGTTTCATTTTCAATAAGACGCCATTTTCACAGCAGTCATGAGTCTATCTGTTACTAATTGACAGGTGACAAGTAAAAACTACGACATTAATACAAATAAAACGATATAGACTTCAACAGCGCATTATAATTATTAAAAATGGAAAAGATTTCGCAGTCACCGCTCGCAAAATTATAGCATTTGTGGGTCATCGTAAATCACCTTCTCGGCCAGCGATGAAACTACGGGAATATGAACTTTTGTTAGTGATGTGAAGAACCTACGAGTTTGATTCGCTCAAGAACAACTGAGGATATTACTGTTGTATTCTTGGGAGCATGATTGGCCATTTCTCTAAAATATGGCAGTACCCACAAACAGTGCCGGACAAAACATAGGGACTGAAATTAAATTTCAGTATTTTATGGATTTTGTTTTGAAATTTCTAAAGAGGGTTTGTAAAAAAGGTTTGAATTTTTATTGCATTTCCAACTTTTTTAATATAGGGTCCGCCAAATATTTTTTTTTCTGAAAATGCTATAAAAAAACTACTGAATATTTTCTCAAATTTCTTTTTTTATTTGAAAGTAAAATCCTTCCGAGATGGGATGGATACGCAGCAAGGATAACGGCATACCGAATGAAAGAGTTTAGAGCCTGGGCCGAAAGGGTCAAAAGAAAAAGAACATAGAAAAAACTCGGCAGGACACGATTGATGAAAAGAAAAAGGCAAATAAACGGCCAAAAAAAATAGCACAGGATAGACAGACATAATGCAACTTTTGCAAAAATCTTTATAAAGGGTGGTCCAAACAAAATGCACGATGTTAATTGTAAATAAAACAAAAAGTTTTCAGAGAATTATCTTAATATTTTTTATTATGATAGACGAATCTATGACAATCATGTGTAAAACAAAATATCGGTCAAGTACTCGCCACGGCTTCGATGGCATACCTTCAACCGTCGGTCCATATTTTCAATGACTCCGAGACATAATTGAGGTTCAATATCGTTAATGTGCCGCATCCTTTAGTTCTTGACTTGTTTTTGGCTTATTGACGTACACTTTTTCTTTTAAATATCCCCAAAGACAAAAGTCCAGCGATGTCATATTACATGATCGACAAGAGATAACACGACCATTGATTTTTCGCACAAAAGAGCCATTGTTTCGTTGGCTGCGTGGCAAGTGGTATCATTCTGTTGGAACCACATATCGTCCAGGTCCATATCCTCAATTTCTGGCTAGAAGAACTTCGTTATCATCTCGCGATAGCGAACACCATTCACGGTAACTGCTTGGCCGACCTCATTTTCGAAGAAGTACGGCCCGATGATGCCGGAAGTCCATAAACCGCGCGAAACAGTCTCTCATGAGCTTTTCAACAATCATTTGTAGATTCTCATTTGCCCAAATGCGGCAATTATGTTTGTTAACGAATCCACTGAGGTGAAAGTGCGCCTCGTCGCTAAAGATGATTTTCTTTGTCAAGTCAGCCTTCACTTCTGTCTGTTCAACTAACCATTCGGCGTATTGACGACGCTTGAAATGTCAGTAGGCTTCAGCTCTTGAGACAATTGAACCTTACAAATTCAAATCTTTATTCAAAATTCGCATTAGTGATGCTCTTGAGATGTCCAATTGTTGGGCATGACGACAAGTCGATGCTGACGGCTCTTCTATCACACTATCGCGAACAACAACAATGTTTTCCGCAAAACAAACTGGACAAGCATGCAGAGGTATTTCCACATTTCCTACAGACACGGTTAGATGAAATTTGCGCACAATTTTCCCGATTGTGGAGACATTTGGTCGATTATCAAACACTGAGACAAAGAAATGTCAAATTAAGTTGGGCAGAACACGTTAAGGTGTGACTCACAATTGTCATCGTACATTATGTCTGGCCCACCCTTTAATTATGAAGCTTTGAACGACGTTGTGTCCTAGTCTGAGAGAGTCAAATTCCAAATATCTTCTGATTATTAATCGGCAGAGGCTAAGAGCCATGGTGGACATAATTACTGGTTACTCCACAATATGTGGAAGATGATTAGTAAATGGGAATACCAGTAAACCGAATTTTTGCAGGTTATTCGAGGATGTAAAGCACTTACTGTGGCATTACCCCGGCCTCAGTGCAGAGGCAGAGATGTTTTGAATTCGATACAGTGGCAAACTGGATGAGGTGGTAACCTGTTAGGGCTATAATGAGAATCACTGGATTGCAGTCTTTCTTTTCAATGTTTTCAATGGATCTATCAGTCTTCGAATAGAAGCGTTAATATCGCGCCGCCCTTTTTTACCCTACCTAGCAGCCTGTATCATATGGCTCATATTATTAAAGAATTTTCAAAGTTTTATGCCAATTCCACATCATTAATTATTCGCAATTAAGAACTTTAAAGAAATTTAATAATTCTCTGCCTTTACTGCTTTCGCATCAATCGCCTGCTTTTCTGTCTTCAAAAAAAAGATGAAAAGAAAAAAAATCAATTTAATTCCTTAAACTTTTTTGCACGTTCGTATTTATTTTTGTGCAGTTGTTGTAGCAAACAGAATTTGAATTGACCAGACCAGACCAGCGCAACAAACATCTGCCAAAACAAGTTCGATTTATCACATACTAATGCAACAATTTCAAAACAAAGTATTGGCTGAGGCTACACAATACCCGGGGATACATGAATGTGCATAAGGGGAACTCACAGCGGACAGACAAGACATTCTCTTCATAATAATACAATATTATATTGAAAGTCAAGCCTTAAATTTATTGAACGTAAAGGTTGTTTTACTCTTTTTCTTATTGATTCTTAAGGCAGGCATCTTAGCTTGGCAGTAATAGTAATGAGAGCAAACCGAATAACTAATCGAATCAAAAAGTAAGCGATTATTTTTCTTGGACTATTTTATACAAATAGATAATGTTGTAGACCAATTTCAACACCTAAATAATTTTTTCTGCTGTCCTATATATTCACCACAGCATATTGAGGCTACAAACAAAGTCTGTTATTCTATTCGATGAAAAAATGTTTCCCTAAACTGGCAAATCTCCCTTCGAGGTGAACGGGTGAATCCACACTACAACACAATTCAGAAACCATAATGGAGCTAGCTCACACTGATATCTACATCAAATTTTTCGCAGTTATGTTTATACTAAGACTTAGAGAATGGAATACAAAATCGATATGGGCTAGTCACAGACTACACTTCTCCGGTCATAGTATCTGATAAGCTATTTGGAGTTTTCGAGTCGTTAATAAGCAGATGAGTATTTTCAGTTGATCTTTAGTTTCTAGTGTTTAACATTTATCACAAATTGTGGAATGTGGGTTACAATTTTCTTGACTATTGGTAAAGCTAATACACGCAAATAATAATCTGAATTTAGTTAGATAATGGAAATGTAGAATCCGATAAGACGTTCCCAACAGAATCATTCTAAGGTGTTTTCAAAGTGAGAAGATACATCAGTCATTCTGTAATTGAAGTTTACAAAGATTCCTGCGCACAATTTGTACGATCTGGCTGGAATGACTTTTCTTTTTTTGTAGAAGCTGTTTCATATGTTTTGGGTGCTTGTCTTTAGGGGGCTCAGAATGATATATGACTCCCATATGGGTTCGGAACCTTGCTCTGCAGCACCACTTACTATCGCAGTCAATCTAAGGATTGATAAATTTCCAGGTGCTTGGAGCACAGGAATGTTCAAAGGGGACTTCGCTACTCTAGGGCGGCGGCAAGTCCGCAATTTGGGCGTTTTCAAAGTGAGAGTTTATAGCCTGTGCTCACAGGCATTAGAGATAGCGAAACACATATTGTGTGGATGTGGGGTTCTTGATAGGTTTAGGTCGAAATGGTTATGTAGACATAGGATCTGTTGGTGATCACTAGGAAAGCAGCAGATCTGCTGAACACATTATAGACCGATGTCCTGAAGTAGTGCCTGGTCGGTATGATGATGATGATAATGATTACTTATTCCAGGTCCTCGAAACTGTTGCGAATAATGCAACTTGTTGATTGGCTTGCATGTAGGCGTAAAATTGACTCGAGGACTAATAGAGGTATCGCAACTGGCCTGACTATTATGGGTTAATCGTTTAACCTATTCATTACTACCATAAGCATGACTAACTACCATACATGAACTCTAACAATCGTTTTGATTGAAAGACCTAAGAATGTGAATATATTGTAGTGATCGACGATGGGATATTGTTTTCTCGCTGAATGGGGTTTTGGTTTTGTCCGTGACAAAGCAATGCACAACAAACTTATTGTAGCTTAGGTGTAAGACTAGGGACAGCGTAGCTGGATTCTCCTATCCTATCAACCTATAGCATAGGTTAGGTTAGGTTAGAAGGGAGTGGGGCAGTCTCTTTAAATCAAGATTCACTTAAGCGCACATACCACAACAGAGGCCTCACATAGACGCACACAATCCCAGAAATCAAGTCGGAAACCAGACCGACAGTCTAATGAATCTGGCTATTAACCTGATATCAACTGTCGATAGCTCATATATGTTATCGAGGCAGAGCCAGCCAAGTGTCGAGCTAGAGACGGTCACTGGAAAATAAAGTGGGCTACACTCTCCTCCTCCTTAATCTATCTGCAACCTCAACAGAAAACATTCTACGGTAAGCGCAGCCTTTGCCAGTTAAAACATTTGATTGATGAATACTGTACAATCTAGGCCAGGTTAGTCTAATAATGAAGTAAGAGTCATGCTCTGCCCAAAATCTGTTAGCGTCTAATAAGTACTGCTGCCTAATAGACAGCTTAATGGAGGACAGCGGTACACCCACCCACGTGGGTAGATGGCTGTCCTTCCGTACAGCCCACCTTAGCAAGCTTTTCTACAGCAGTAGGTGGCACAACTCGCCTTGCGAGTTCCCTCGGCCAAGTAAGCCTTCCGACTTAGCTTGGCGTCTAGAATAAGCCGAGATAATTATTCGTGGGACTCAAATTAATTTCGGTCTCATCCACACTAGGCAACATAAAGTGAGGTATCTTATACCTCCTCGTTATCTCGAGCTTGTCTGACAATGTCTGTAGACAAATACCAGACACAGCGATGGGGAGGATATCGTCAGCGTAAGCGACGACTCTATCACCCGAGAATCGTGTTAATCGCAAGATTCCATAGAAGCGGTGATAAGACATCCTCCTCCCCTCTAAGGAGTAACCATGCTCACCAGTGTAGCTGTGAGTCTCCGAAAAAGGACGTAACCAGCCAAGATTTAAGGAGGATCTATATTAATCTAACTAGGATAGATCCTTTAACCTAATAAGTTGATGTAATTTTTGAGAAAATATATGATATTTAGATTCTGGGGGCTAATCGTCGAACACTAGACTAGAAGTGACCGAATCACTAAAATTGCGTTTTCAAACTTTCAACACTGAGTTGCTTGTGGGAAGTACAGTGCGGATATATTCAAATCTAGCCTGATTCCGAGAATTTATCTTGGTAACATACTAGCTGGTCACCCCACTATAGCCGTTATATCCGACGGCGTATTTGTGACATTGTCACTATGATATTCCAATAATAAAATGCGGTCACAAAATTATTATAAATGTAAAATTTTATTGGTTAATCCTCGTAAAGAACGCTTAAATTAAGCGACATTGTCTGTTATGAGTCGACATCATGCTGAAATTTAGCGACATTGTCTGTTATGAGTCGACTTCGTGCTGAAGTTTAGCGACATTATCTTTTATGAGTCGACTAGAAGCTGAACGATGCAATATTTTGTCTGCTACACCTTTCCGTTAACGAATAAAGCATAATGATTTTCAATGATATTTTCTGTTAAAACTCACTAATACACGGACGCTTACAATACAAAATCTACTTCTGTCATCTAAAGTCATGTATAACACCCAAAAAATTCAACGTTAGTCATCGATGATTAAGCATTGTCAGCGTTTGTCGTGGTGATTCCCTATGAGATTCGCCACGGGGTATTTGTCCTTTACAAAACTATGGCCTCTCTTTCCTTAAACTTCTCAACATTTCTGGCACAGCTTTAGAATTTTTAACGATTAATCGTTAACACTGATTTCTGCTTCATTTCTTAAGTCAATCGCTTCAGTTTTAAACTTTGAAAAGCAACAGGAAAAAAAGAGCAAAAAAAAGTTTTCTTTCAAAGACAAGTAACATTATATCGTTGTACTCTCGTAAGAACGAAGAAAACGAGAAGTTCTGCGTATTTGGGTCCTTTCTTTCTTTCTTTGGCTGTAACGATGAATGTGGCGTGTGCAGTTAAGTAAGTGAATGACTAAGTTGCAGTCAGTCAGTGAGTGAGTGAGTGAGTGGCAAGTAACAACAAACAATATTCAGCTTTAAAAAAGAGTTCGTTTTTTTCCATCAACAGAAAAAACAAATCTTTTGGAATGCAGTTCGGTTAGTTTCTTGTTGAAGACAGAAAAATAGAAGTGAAAAGAGAGAAACAAGAAAGAAACCCGGGTATAAATTTTGCTGACTTCTATTTAATTTGAAAGAAATTTGAAAGTTTTGTTACTATTTAAGGCAGTTTTCTTTTATTTTGAGTAATTTTTTTTAAATGTAAACTGTAACATTTGAAAGATTTATTGAAAAAATTCACACATTAAATATAGGGGCGTGACATTGAAAGCTACCGGGAAAATCTACTTTTAGTAAATAAAAAAAAGATGATCAGGAATAACTCCTCCCTCAGATATATTTTAACTTGTTTTCCAATTTCGAAATACTCGTATTAAAAATATTTTAGTATTGCCTTCAGATCTTGCCGCGATTTAGTCCTTACCTCCTCATATGCTATAAATTTTCGTCTCGTTAGATCTGACAACAGGATAATGTCGTAGAGGAGTATCATATCCATTAAACACAATATCTGTCTCATAAAAATAAACATCGATGGATAAGCAAGAATTTGCTTTTTCCTATAACTGAACAATTTTTAAGTATTAGTTCCAGGAGTGACGTGGTGTAGTGGTTAGAACGTACACATACAACACAAGCGGCCCAGGTTTAAATCCCCAGCAGAGAAGGTAATTTCGAGTGTTTAATAAAGAGACTTCAACCACCCTCCAGACAAATCTATCTACACAAAACCCCCTTGACTTTCCAGCTTACCTCTGACGATTATGATAAACGTCAGGCGAATGATCAGGAGAAAATGCCTACTACTGGGAAAAAATTACAATGCTAAGTATGATCAATGCTAAGTATGATATGAAGGCGAGCTACGATAGATTAATGATCTACATAGTTTGAAAATCACCTTGATTAATGAAACTGAAACAAAGCAATTGATGCTTTGTGGAAAGCCAATATACTACTAGAGCAGTGACGGAGAAAAAAAGTTTTCATTATATTATTTTCCGATCATATGATTCAGCAGTAAAAATGAGCAAAACTCTAACATTAAATTGGAGAGAATTCACACTTCTGGGCATTATTAACAGGATAAACGAACAAATCCTTATCAAAATATTGTCAAAAAGTCTCATGCCCGAAGTCGAAAGAGAACAGACCGATTTTCGAGCACATAAATCTTGTTTGACCATTTTAACAACCTAAGAGTGATCATCCAACAGTCTGTATAGTGAAGATGGGCGGTGTATCTCATATTGACAGATTCCGAGAAAGCTATTGACACACTAAACCACGCTGTAATGGGGTCGTCTCATAATATAGGGCTCCTCAGGCGCCTATATGCAAAAGCTTTTTGCCGAATTGTCCACGCAAAACAACGATTCAGCACAGTAAAAATTTGCTCCGGTTCGACGTAATATTAACTTAAGCAACGTCCCACAGAGGAAGAATTACCTTGGATCTTCAAGGCAGACTGAAGGACTTCGATTACGCTGACGATATCTTTTTGCTCACTTATACTTTCATGGATATGCAGGCTAAATTGAAGAACAAAATTATGTCTTTTATTTGGATAGAGTAGAGGGCAGGAGTGACGTCTCCAGAGTGCATATATCCAGCCGCATAAATAAAGTCCGTTAAAAATGCGGTCGACTTAAACCAGTATGGAGTTCATCGTATATGTCAAGACGAACCAAGCTGAAAATATGCTATGCAAACGTAATATCCATTATGAATTCCAAGCCATAAAATATAAGCAATTGTAAGCAACTGTTTAAGAAGGATGTATATACTAGGCCAAGCTGCTTTAGATGTAAACTGATCAATACTAATCACACGAGATCCTAGAACGTAGGTGGAGTTGGATAGGCCTTAGTTTACGTTAACATCTGAACGATATCGCAAAACTGGCCATATATTGGAACTCGTAAGGCAGTCGTGGAGACGACATTTAAACGAACTTAACTTGCGTTAATTCGGCTTAACTCATTTCAAGTTTTTCACTCGACTTTTTCCCATTTGACGAAATTTGTTGTAGTTGTTTGGATTAGACCTTATGTTGTGCCATGGTAATACATAGTAACACAACTGGACCTACTCTTCGAACCCAGGTGAGCTGTGTCGCGTTTGAAAGCTTAACTCTTCAAAAAAAAAAAATACGAATTTCCAATGGTTGTGTGAAAATCACGCTGCTATAAGGACACAATAAAGAAGATCCAAGCTCAGTTGAATGAATTCCTGCGAGTATTCTGGCTGAAAACTATCTCAAATGCGCATCCTTTTAACAAAACCATCGTGACGCCTATTATAATCCATATCAGGAGAAGAATATGGAAATGGATTGGGTACACCCATAAATCGATGCAAAGCGTATGTGGAGTGAAACCCGAAGGATAGACGACCAAGAACAACATGGAGACGAACAATCCTAAGAGGAGGATTAAAATAGAGCTACGTTGAGCACGCATAGCGGCACATTGTGATGCCACATGATACGAAACCTTAGATCTGTCTAGCAATCCTGGATTAATCTTTCTCGACGATCAGTCAGAGGCGTGCTTAAAAGCCCAACTCCCCTGAGTTATCCTGTAAAAAAGCATGAGAGCTTAATGAATACGAATATAGTACCGATGTCTTAGAATAATAAAGAAAGGGCGAGCCACATGAAAGAAGTCTACGTCGAGCCAAAGGCATATATATAGGGTGGGCAATTTAAAAGTTTAAATGTAAAAATGCAATTAATTGAAAACGTTTTGAAATTTATTTTTTTGGTGTGAAGTACAATTTTTCCGCTTAGAAGTGATATATTATTTCATTTATATGGATGCAGGGACTGGCCTCACTGTACCACATTCGATCGGACCAATTTTCTAGAACTTTTTCCAGTGCTTGGGGTCGTAACTCGGCAATGGCATTACCAATGTTGGCCTTCAAATGTTCAATTGTCGCTTGTTTGGTGGCATAACACTTGATTTAACGTCGCGCCACAGAAAATATTCCAGCGGTGTCAAACCGCAGCTTTTTGGCGGCCAACTGGCATCACCATTGCGGATAATTAAACGGACATCAAACATTTGACGTAATAAATCGATTGTGGCATGAGATGTGTGGCAAGTTGCACCATCCTGTTGAAACCAAACATCGTTCACATCAATACCATGGTGCGATAGGAGTCTCCATTGACCATAATGGTTACGAAATATGAAATATGGTCCAACGATGCCTCCGCTGCACAAGTCGCACCAAACAGTCACTCGTAATGGGTGCATTGGCTTCTGTAAGACTACGTTTGGGTTTTCTGAGCCTTAAAAACGGCAATTTTGCTTATTAAGCGTACCCACCAAGATGAACATGAGCTTTTGCCGAAAAGATGATTTTTTTTTTTTGGCAAAACCAACCAATTGTCTTTGTTTTGGGAATAAACTTCCAATAAACACCAACGTTGCTCAAGCTTAAATCAATTCATTTCGTTCAGTGGAGTTAATATACTGAATTTTGTGACAGCATAGAATGACATAAGTGTTGACAGATTCGAAATAACCGCTGGTTCAAATTTAAGCTTTTAAATTGCCCACCATATATGACATTGACATATGAAGTGGAATACACTCTCTTCTTCCTTGATCGATCTACAACCTAGGCAGAAATTATTTACACGCAAGCGTAGTTTTTCCGCCTGCCTACCCATTAAGCAATGAACTGTGGGAGAAGACATAGCATTAGAGATGTCTTTACCACCAAGCATCAGTAGTAGATTGGTGCACATTAGAATTAATCACGCAGCATGATATACAGCTCACAGCTCTTTCTGTGGCCTGCAACACTCTCCAATGATCCGGAACGCGGAGAGACACGTTGAGGTTAAGCTTTTCTGGTAAAATTAATCTGCCAACCCAGTTTTCAAGTCTAGAGCCGTCGGCCAAGATGTTTAAACATACATATGGCAACACTGTTTTTTAAATAAAACTTATTTTTACAAAAAAATTTATTATTTTTAATGAAAATCAAATTATTTTGTAACATTTTTCTATGATTGTTGAGTTTTTTCTTTACCTTTTTTTGCCAATGTTTCTGTAAAATGTCATGGCTTATCTCAAACGGTGGCGTCATACTTCTATTGATTTCAATAATTTTCCTTCTCATTTTGCCATATTATTTGCTTTTATGGCATATTTTTCTGTTTTTTTTTTTTAATAAACATGGCACGCGGCAGACAATGGTTGTGATGTTGTGATGCTCTTTGCTCAAGATCATTGCCATTTTTGGTGATTAAAATTTTGTGTGTTAAGCTTACAAACTCACACAAACAAACAAACATATTATTTTAAAAAGAGAAAAAAAATCAGTAAACGAAATATGCAAAAAAAAACTCTTCGAAACTTGTTTTGTTATTGTTTTTAAGATCGAGAGAGGGAGCAAAAAGATTAACAACAATATACGAGTACTAAAGTAGTAGTAGTAATAGTAGTAGTAGAGTTGCATTTTTTTATTTGTATTACGCCTTATAACAACAAGTGTTCTTTTGGCTTTTAATAGAATATTTCGGATAAGGCAAGACGCAGAGAGTACGACAAAGAGTGCTGCCAGGCATAATAACAACAATATTAGCGAGATAAAAAATAAAAATAAACATTATGTTTAATGTTTTGTTAACAACACTAATAAACCGGGACTACCTCATTTACAAGGAAACGTGAAACTAACAATGCAAATTAACAAAAGTGTTAAAAATAATACAGAAAAAAATCTTTAAAAAGATATATTGCAAAATAATTTATTACATTTTTTTTATCTAAAAATACGATAATTGAAAAAAAATTGTTAAATAAGAATGTGGGTGCTTTTTTTACACACTAAATAAGAAGTGTATGTACGAGTATGATTCATGTTTAAATTTAACATGTGCTGTAGCACAACACAGAACATATGAAATGTAATACAATTTGGCATTTGAACAAAAATTAAAATAAAAAAAAATTTATAAGCAATGACAGTGTTAAATTAAGAACAAATCAATGAAAGTATACTACACTGAAAAAAATGTTTAACAAAGTAAAACATAATTAAACGGAAAAACTTAAAATTTTATTGGAAAAATATAAAAAATTTTATTTCAAAAATAAAATTATAGCATTACATACTAAAGGAGAAGGAAAGGCGTATGTTTAAGGCAGTCTGGGCACTTTCGGGTGTTTTTTTTTACAGTTAAATTATGATATAGCAAAAAAATATATTTTTAATATCAATGAAAAGTGATTTGTTAGATAGAAAACTTTATGATATTAATGTTTAAGTATGATTTAAGGCATGTGGCTGACAAGTTTGGCCCGTACAAGGCGCAATCTGGAACACCAATTTTCATAAACTTAACGTAGCATATGCGGCGGTATTTCGCCAATAAGTCTTCGAATGTTTATGTCCAGGTGTTCAATTGTTTCTGGTTTATCGACGTAGACAAGTGGCATTACATAATCACAAAGAAAATTAGGACCACTACGTGAAATTACTCTTTCATCAAAAATTTCTTTGAGTAAATCAATTGTAGGCGGGCTGTGTGGCATGTGGACACATGAGGTACGAGGGGGGTGGCGTCGGTAGTGGTTAGAGTGTAAACATGCGGCCCAGCTTCGAAAACCAGCAGAGGACATGACGAAAAAAACTTACTTCAATCAACTACTTAGCTTGAAAATCAACTTGGTTACTGAAACTGATACAAAGCAGTGGAATGGATGCTTTGTGGAAAGCCAATACGACGAAAAAAAATTGAGGTTCGAAAAAAATTCTAATCAGTCCCTATAACGTTCATAATTGACAATAACATTCTGACCATTATCGTTTTTGAAGACCTATGGACCAATAACTCCGTCAGCCCATAAAGCGCACCAAACAGTAATTTTCTGTAGATGTAATGGTGTTTCGATAAAAGCTTGTGGATTATCATTACTCCAAATGCGACATTTTTGCTCATTTACGTACACATTCAACCAAAAATGTAACCGAAACCCATTCAACCGAAGTGCACAATAAGTTTAACGAACAGAGAACCATTATTTTGATAAAAAAATTTCAACAATTTTCAAGCGTCTCTGTCCATAATGAAATGTCAAAGCAAACTAAACAAAAAGAAACTACTTATCAGCTGTTAAATCGATTGGCAAATAAAGCAGTGTTGTCTACTCAAAGTAATGACCCTCTAAAAAACATCCGTTAAAATTAGAACAAATTTCAAACTTATATCAGCATATTTTTAGATAGAATAATAACCGGCCATTGCCATATATTCGGAGATCAACAGAGGCAGTGGGATCAAGAATAATACCAATAATATATTCTTTGACTTTCAGACAAAGCTGCCTGAAGGGTACTTGGCTCGATTATAATGTCATCTAGACTGGTCAAATATTGCTACGATACTTTGCAAAGACTTTCGCTTAGAAATAAGATCCAGTTGTGTTAGGTGCCTGACACTGTGGTATAGATGCTAACGAAACAGCTTTTAAATTACCAAGGAAAATATCCATGACACCGTATATTGCTCCGGAACGTGAATAACATTGATTAGAGAACCCTAAGAAACCACGTCGTATAGACTGGGTTCTTTAATGATAAACGATGACGGATTACTCGCTAAATAAACGGTATTTTGGTTCATATCTGTTGTATGGAAGCGTAAGTAACAAGCTTATTGTGTCTTAAGTGTTTTTTTTTTTTTTTTTTTTTTTTTTTTTTTTTTTTTTGAAGCAGCATATTTTAACCTAATCTAGCCAAAGGGATTTAGATTCCTTCCTCTATTAACATTAGAATGGCGTATTTCTCCATATCTACTGTCTGTACTCATACCTTTCAAATAAAACTTTCGATACCACCAGGTGAACTGCCATACGGAAAGCATTGATAAGATAAAAAGTACAAAAAAAAAACAATTCCAATTGCCAGAGCTATGTACGAGGATACAGAACTTTCAGTTCTTCACAACGGGAGCATTAATCAATTGCTTCATACCATACCTGGAGTAAAGTAAATCAACTATGTACCATCGTGCTGGCTGATACGGGTCACTGTAGACTAAGAGCACATCACATCTGAAAAGAATGGCGGTCATCGATGTGGATGTTTGTAGACCGTGTGAATGCGGGGCTCTTGATAGGTTTAGATGGAAATGTTTAGGTAGACAGGTTTCACTGGCCGACATATCCACCATTATGGTTTTAGATCTGCTGATGTTCATTAGAAAGGCAGCAGATCTGCTGAACAAAATACAGACCGGAGGGGACACAATAGATCCCATGAGTCGCAATGTGCATGGTCGGTATGATAATAATGATAACCGGCCTAATAATCCAGCACTACAGAATGGTAGTAATTTCAGAGGTAATATACAGATTCTGTTTGGTGGGCACTGGATATATCTACGACATATTATTGTCTCTTGCAGGGTTTTAAGAGAACTAAAGCCTTGCCAAACTTTTCAAGCCTTACAGGGTACTGCTTTTTGTCGTCATTGCTGAGTGCATTGCATGATCGTGGAAATATCTAAACGTACATGTTATACTTCAAAAGTTATGATTTTGAAGGAGTAACCTGTGGCGTGATGAAGTGATTAGAGCGCACTCATAACAACACATGCGAGCCAGGTTCGAACCCCAGCAGAGAACATCACGAAGAAACATTAATTGTGGGTTCAAGTATTTAAAAAAGAGGCTTCAACTTCCATCCCGACAACTCCATCTAAAAAGTAAATAAGAAGCCCCCTGACCTTCCAGCTTACTTCTAGCGATGGTGACAAACATCAGACGAATGATCAGGAAAACACGCCACCTGCTGGGAAAAAATTACAATGCTAAAGTAAATATCACCACCAATTAGCAATGATCTTCACCACTACACAATCATATGGAGGGAAGCTACACTGGGTTACTCATCTACTTAGATTGAAAACCAACTTGATTAATGAAACTGAAACAAAGCAATTGATGCTTTGTGGAAAGTTAATTTGCTCCTTAGAGGAGTGACCTGTGTAGCAGGACAAATGTGAATGACCAGCTTAAGAACTTATTATTAAGAAGAACTTGTTATCGAAAGTTCAAAAACACGAAAGCCTAACAGTCTTTGTTACAAGTGCTGGTTCTAAATATTCATTTCAGTTATAAGGCCCACATTCACCTTCAAGCATGGTGGCCGAAAGCTACGCGAAGGAAGGCTAGAGAAGTGTTGAGTAAAATGAATCGAACTAATTTAAGTATATCATCGCTTTCGATTGTGATCGAAAAGAGAGCTCGTTCTAGTGATGAGAAATTAAAGCGTATTTCCGAGCTAAAAAGCAGAGACGCCAAGGGAGATTTTTAGGCCTTACGGGTTTTCTATATTCCTCAATTCTCCATAGTGATGACATGACTTCACCAAGAATCTCTTTAGAAACTTGCGGATGACTTTTGACAGAAGTTCATGCTATCGGGAAAATGTCTTCGTAGAAGTATCAGAGAAACCCACATCAATATATTTTAGGATAGTCAAGCTCTTAAAACCCTTCATTCGGCAATTATCGCCTTGTACGTAAGTGTCTATACTTTATCAACACATTGGGAAAATTTAACGCCGTTACATTGTGCTGGGTTCCTCTACCTGAAGATAATAAAATGACGGAATATCTTAGGAACTTTTTTTTTAATAAGACCAGCACCCAGGGGATAATCCCTACTCATGATTGTTCCACAAACGAACAGTGCGACCAAAGATTCCCATACATGAACTTTGTATTCCATTAAATATAAACAAAAATTAAGGAGATCAGATGGAGCGGAGTATTACTTGCACCGTCTTAAAAAACCGAGGCACTCGAATGCTTTTTACGACACTTGAAATATGTGATCATTCTAACGAACGTCACAGTGAATTTTCATGCCCAGAACATCAAGAGCTTCTGATTCCCTAATATCTACATTACGCCTATAGACACAGATGACAACATATCACCACTTCTATGTGTTAAAAAACAACATTGGGTATTGCGTGCATTAAAGTCGACCTTGTTCGCACGACCCCACTCGGAGATTTTCATCAGATCACTTCTAAGTGTGTCGGTCATATTCATACTTTGCGCTCCAATCGTCAAGATGCTCGGCCTACGATCAAAAGAATATGAATGACAAACGTTGCGGTCATCTGCAAAAGAGTAATGGAAATTCGTTAAGAAATATTAAAAAAAAAGAATAAGAGAAAGAACAGGGTGGCTTTACGGTACCCCTAAGATTATACTGAACTTTTCGGATGAGACCACATCTATAACCATGTAGAGCAGCGTTCGGCAAACTAATATTAATGCATTTTACAATAGTGGTAGTAATTTGAGAGTCTCTAACTCAGACCACTTTTCACTGCATTTTTCCACTTGTTGTCTCTTTACTTCTCTTTATTTATTTTATTTTTGTTTATTATTTTTTTTGTTTTTGCTTATGAGTGTGACTACGTACTTCTGAAAATAGAAGAGTAGCTCCCTGCCTAAATCTGATGTAGAGCAATCTCCGAGAAAGCTCGTTATGAATCGAGACTAGTGACTACCGACACAAAAGCATTAAGTTTCGAAATGAGAGCCTCATACCAAACTCTATCAAACGCCTTGGAGATATCCAGAGCCACAACCTTATCCTATCGCCAACGCCATGAATACGCGTGTTCCACTTCTCTGAGAGCGACGCCAGTAGAACGACAAATCGCAAATCGTTGAACTCCAAATATCTCACAAGGTCGTGGTTAATCACACTTTTCATAACTTTAGAGAGTGCGGAACAAACTGCTATTGGGCGTTAGTTGTCAGGGTTACTGGTCGTACCCTTTTTAGGGATTGGATTTATCGGTGCGATAAGACGCACTGAAAAGTTGAGCAAATGGTCACAAGCGTCGAAAAGCACTGCTTCAGGACCAGTGCTGAAATGCCATCCGGCTCAGATGACTTTTTAACGTTGAGATTTGCAAGGAACAGGGAGAAGGGAGGGGATGATTTCGCTCACTGACATAATTTTATCGATCAGCGTCAGGCCAAAAGGTTCCTAATACTTAACAGGAGAATTTCAGATAAACTGCTTTCGCTCTTTTGACAGGGCCATTGCGCTCTCTCCAATACCAACATTTGGCATATTTGTGATATAAAGAGACCTGAGCACATTATTTGACTTTGTCCTGCTTTATGGCAAGTGACATTCACATAAAATGTGAGACACCAAACCTACGGGAGGTTAATGTAATAGGCTTTGCACAATAGGTTTTCTTTGAACGCAGTGCTTTCTGGCCCTGAATAATAATAATAAGTGGCTTAAGACATGGATACGGAGCATAAGCATTAATTTTGTTGACGTTTTATTACCTTTTGTTGGGCTTATCAACTAAACAAATATTGCAATTAGAATGGAAGTGAATTTCCAATTTTGAATCTTAAAGTTTTATTGATTTTTAGCTGGTTCAACGGCATTTTTATTGTATTTTATTATTATTAATAATTTTTTGTTATTTTGTTATTTTATTATTTTAATTTTATATTTCTTTATTATTATTTTAATTTTTTTGTTTTTAGTGTAGCATCTCAAGTAAAAATATTTTTCTACAAACTTTTTTAAATTTTTTTTTTTAATTTTTTCTTTTTTTTCACAGATACTTTTTCATTTTGCCCTTTAATCTATATCTCTTGTTAATTTAAGGCTTAAATTTTGATATCTTATTTAAGCAATTTTTTTTCTGGCAATGCTGCTGCTTGTTTTAAAGCTTTTTTTGTTTTTTGTACTGAAAGACCACCTCTAGGACGATTTTTGTTTTTTTCAATTGCGGGTTTAAATTTTCATTAAACAACCAAAGCCATGTTGAGACTACGAATTGAAAAAAAACCTCTTTTTTTTGCAACAATAAACATTCTTTAAGTTTTGTAAAGATGCCTAAACGGATAACCTACTATCCACCATGGCAGCATATTTTTATTTATTTTTATTCCTTGGCTTATAAATCGTCCATCTCTATTTTAAATGAACTGTATAGTAGTACCTATGTATACGGCCAAATAAACGCCACTTTAACAAAAGTCATACAAAACAGTCCACAACCACCGCAAAAAGCAAGCAAGCCAGCCAGCCACACACCAAGAAAAATAAGTTGCTTTACACACAGAAAATCATGCATAACATTGTTTTGTTTTTGTTAACTTTTGCTGTTATTTTGCTTTAATACTCAGTTGCATGTTTTATTGTTGTTGCTGCAAAAGGTTTATTTAAGCATGCAATACACGCTAAAAATTTTTGTAAACAAACAAGTTCAATTACAAACACAAACACACACACACACACACACACAAGTCTCATATTCTATTTGCAGCATATAAGTGTTGTTTTTTTCTTGAATTTTAATCTCTTTATTCCTTTAAAAAAAATACTCTCTTGGTTTGTTTATGTTTTGCATTCATTATTGTTGTTATTGTTAAGCTTGGTTTTAATAATGAAAAAGGGCATTAAAAGCCATGGCGAACAGGCAGGCAGGCACATTCTCTACAATTTGTTTCGAATACCAACAAAATAGCAACATTGTCTGTGTGTGTTTATTTACATAAAAAGTGTTACACTTAAAGATATTTGCAGGTTTTTTAAGTGATTTTTTTAAAGGTTTCAGAAAATATTTTGAATATGTAGTTAAAAAGTATAAAAAAAAAAATACAAAATGTACTCGTAGCAGGAACCAAGCTGTTACTTATCATAGTGGCACATTAATGAAGCACATATGCAAACATGAACAGACCTCGCAGAGGACTTCGAAATCTACCATAGCAGCCTATAGGGTTTCTTAGCTACACTGTAGTCTGCTGTAACGCAGAGCATGGGAGAGATATCGGGAGAAAAGGAGAGAGGAGAGACGTCTGTTCCGACCAGGCCTGCCATATTTGGCGATTTTCGGCATTTTGCCGATTTTTGCCTTAAAATTATCAAAATCCGATTTTTTGCTATAAAAATGCCGATTTTCCGAGGAAATCTAAAAACACGGCAACTTTATTTATTTTAGTAAAGTTTACAATTTTTGAGACAACTGAAGTACTTGCTACATATATAACCAAATGTTTTTAACTCAACGCATAATCGGACAAAGTAACGTATGAATACTTAAAATGCAATAATCGGCCAATTAGTAACAATTTCTATATCCTTTGTAATCTAGAATAGACAGAAAACTTCTTAGAATTGATTTTGACGAATTTGTTACACTTCCGGCTCTATGAAGTTCAATATTTCTAATATAGTCACTTTAAGTCAGCGTTGGGAACCCACTGGGTAACACAGTTAAGTCACCCAGGTTTTATTGGGTGGTGGAATTTTAAGCTTTTTTGTATAATCAGTAAAACAAATTTAATATTTACAAAAAAGTAAATATAATTTATGTATTTATGTGCAAACTAATTTTTTAGCTCCAAAAATGATAATGAATTGACAATTAAATCAAAATATTGTCCATCATTGCTAAGGCAATTTTTTATTTCTTCGAAAGAAGTGAAGCGGAGACCCGCTAAATCATGTTGTACCCGTCGAAACAGCAAGTAGTAAGGAGAAGCAATGTACGGAGAATAGGGCGGATACGGTCAGATATCGCGTTTAGTCGTTTCTAGAACTTTTTTCACAACTTTTGCGAAGTGAAGCCGATCGTTGTTACACAATATAATAACTTTATCTTGTTTGTCCTTATATTACGTCCATTTTTCTCATAATTTAAGGTACAAACAAAGTAATTGCAGTGTACACACTACGTGTTTTAAGCAGCTAATATATAACGCCGCCTTGGACCTAGAGAGTGCAAAATAATAAAACATTATAAATAATAAGACATAGTAATTGTACTAACAAATAAAAATATATTGCAGAATTGCACGAAATTTAAAAGCAGTAATAAAACTCAATCAAGCACTGGCTGGGTTTAAAAAAACTGGTTTTTGCCATCCCTGCTTTAAGCTGTCGACTCTTTTTGATAGATTCCCCTTGTCGATTCATCAAAAAAATGTTCAACTAAATAAATTTCTGGGTTCAGCGCGGGTATTTTTTAAAGTTTGGAATAGTTACAGATCAGCGAAAACTTTGTGACACCTAACGTGTGCTTGAGATCGTTATCTTGAGAGAATTCGCTGTTGTTGGCTATGCCCAATTTCCCTGCACTTTGTTTTACATTTTTTTCTCGAATATTGAGATTGAGCAAATGTGACCATTATACTAAGAATAAAATGCAATATGTTTGTGTAACTTATTTGTTATTTTTATATAATTTTATATGTTATAAACATTGCTGAATTGTTCTGTTGTCGTATTTAAAATGGGAAATTCTAATTTGCCGATTTTTTGCCGATTCTTTTGAATCGAAGTGCCGATAATACCGAGTTTATTTTTTAAATATTGCCGATTTTTAAACAAAATTATCTGGTACCCCTGGTTCCGACGCAAGAAAAGAAAAATGGAGAGGCGTGAGTGTGAGGAGATTAAGTTGTGCTGCAGTAAAGAAAGTGAATTACCTTACAGCGGGCTTTAGCGCTGGTACTTCCCACTAGAGATAAAGACGGAAACCTAGTGACGGATGCTGAGAAGATACTGAGGATATGAAAAAAAAATTTTCTAAGTTGCTGGTGACGGATGATAGCGATGATGATGATTCCATTGATCGAACGAAAATGAGATTGAAAGGGAAATATTGCGGTTGAAGGATAATAAAGCTGCTGACGGTTTACCTGCGTGGCATTTTATTGCCGTAGGTGACGAGTTGATAAAGAGCATGCACCAACTTGTGAGTACCATAGTGAGTACCTGGGTGAACGCATGACCAGCGTGCACAGTGTGAATAAGAAAAAAAGAAACAAGACCGTATGCGCCAACTATAGGAGTATAAGACTTTTACCCATTGCGTATGTGAACGATTGAAACGTATAGTCGGCGAAATAATTGGATCCTATCAATGCGGCTTTAGACCTGGTAAATCAACCATTCACCAAATAATATTCACATTACGATAGATCCTGGAGAAGACCCAAGAGAAACAAATTGACAACTACCACTTGTTTCTTGGCTGCAAGGCTGCCTTTGACAACCCGTTAGGTGCTAAGGTCTTCAAGGCCAGGTCTGACTTTGATATCCCTCAAAACTTATTAGATTGTACAGAATGACTTTAACTACATAGTACAAGATCATGTCGCATCCGCCGTATTCTTCAAACATTGCTTCTTCTGACCATCGACTGTTTCGACAAAAACAATATCTTTTAGAATGTCACTGAAACACTTCTTTAAGGAAATATAAAATCAACTTGAAAGTGGATCGCTTCAAAGGACGAAAAGTTTTTCTGAGACGGGATTCGGATATTGGTTCAGCGGTGGGGAAGAGATGTAAGCAGTAATTTGATAAATTTGTTAAATCATTATCTTTTTTGAGCTAAAAATTTTAATTATTTTTGTTATAAATAAAGTACAAAAACTTTTAAATAAAAAATGCAGCCGGCTTTTAATAAATATTAAACCACAAAAAACCCGGTTAGTTTTAATTAAGTTACCCAGTGGGTTGTCAACCCTGGTTTGTATGTATGTTTGTTTGTTTGTTTGTGCCTTAACATCTTGAAAACTGTAATATAAGTTTCTAAATTTAGCTCAAACAACGTTGTTTGAAGACTGTATATCGCTAAAAAGCATATACTACAACGTCATTTCGAGAGGAACTATAGGACATCTTGAATGTGTAGATTATAACCGGATGATGAAAGGGCAAAGGGCTAAGAAATTAAAATTAAGATAATAATTAAAATAATGGTAGCGAAGCACGTCGGGTTTTAATTGATATTATAATCAAATAAAAATATGTAAGTATTTAAGTAGTACTAACCTTAAAACATTATTTAAATGCTGAAAATAGAAAAAAAATATTTTTTTTTTAATAATAATTTGAAAAATAAATAAAATAATAATAAAAAAGAATAACAAAAAAATAATTAAATAATTAATAATAAAAAAATTATTACAAAATTATTAACAAAAAAAATCTTTATTTAAATAATAATTTTAAAAGCAATAAAAAATTATTATTTAACTAAAAAATAATTTTTTTTAATATTAATTTACTTTTTAAAAAATGTTTTTTTGAAAATAAAAATTAAAAATATAAAATTATTTTAACTTTGAAGTTTTTTTATTTAAATTTTACTGCGTAGGCTGTGCTTTTTTAAGTTTATTTTTTGAACCATTAACGTTTTCTTTTGATTTTCAGTTTTAAATCTTCTACAAAAAGCTATGTATGTGGGTATAGTACGAGTACTTGTTTACTTACACAGTTACGTGGCAGTTTATGATCAAGACTTAGAAGGAAAAATAAATAGTTGCTTAAGTACATTGCACTCGAAACGCATAAACGCCTTAAAAACGTTTTAAGACTCTTAGAGAATAATAACCTTCGTAGAAATATAGATCTTTATAAACGAAAAACTCAAGGCGTATAGCGTTTTTGTTGTTATTGTTGTTAAAAAAAAAATACATTTAAAATTACATAAAATGTTCCGGTTCATTGGGTTTTGTGAAAAGATGGAAACCAACTCTTAAAATAAAAAGCCCCTAATATGAGGTGACCAGACAGGCATGGATGATTAAATTATAATAAAACCAACAGAAGTGTGATAAGCAGCATTTAAATGGCCCTTTTGGTTTCTTACGTTCAAAGTAGTTCTCTAATGGGCGTAGACTAAAAGCCTGATGTAGCTTAGGTTACGTAAGATAAGGTTGAGTTGCAGTCCGTCTTTGATCAGAGGTTGAGCCCATTGTGATACTACAGACATAGGAGCTTATTTCACGTAGTAAACTGTCACCATAGGAAACCATTTTAACTCCAAAATAAACCTCGTCAGATTCAGTAACAGATGTCAAAAAATGAGAGGCAAAGAACCCCAATTGTCTACTGATAGGGGCCAGGCACTGACACATGAGATGAAATATAGTCTCCACCTACTCTGAAAAATCACAACTTCTGCAAAATCATGCAAAGAAAACCCAACAGAAGTGTAATAAGCAGTATTTTAATGTGGCCTTTTTGGTTTCTTACTTCAAAGTAGTTCTCTAACGGGCGTAGACTAAAAGCCTGACGTAGGTTAGATTACGTAAAATAAGGTTGAGTTGCGGTCTCTCTTTGAAGAATAAGGTCCCACTTAGATCAGAGGCTGAGCCCATTGTGATACTACAGACATAGGAGCTTATTTCAGGTAGTAAACAGTCAACATAGGAAACCGTTTTAACTCCAAAATAAGCCTCATCAAGTTCAGTAATAGATGTCAAAAAATGAGAGGCAAAGAACCTCAATTGTCTAATGGCACGGGCTAGGCACTGACACATGAGATGAAATATAGTCTCCACCTACTCTGAAAAATCACAACTTCTGCAAAATCATGCAAAGAAATTGCAGCTCTATTGGCCTGCTTTCCAATAGCTTGTGAGAACCGCAACATTGCTATTAATGGATACGCCATTCAAGAAAAAAGAACATTCCTCTTTTTTAGCTAGGTCGGTCCAGTCCTAAAGTAAATAATTTAATGTAGGACATGTGTTGTTTATTTTTCAAATGACGTCTAAAGACGTGAACTTGTAAGAACTGCAGCGGTGCTATTAGTAGACATGCCGTTCAAGGAAAAAAGACATTCAGTCCTCTTTTTATTTAATTCAGTCCAGTCCTAAAGTAAATAATTTAATGTAGGACATGTGTTGCTCATACGTTAAATGACGTCTATAGACGTGAATTGTGCGCGCTTGCATGACGTGTAAAGCAGTCCTATATTCTTATTATCATTATCATCATACCCCTTCTGGTGTACAATTTGTTCAGCAGATCTGCTGCCTTCCTCATGAACACTAGCAGATCTGAAACCATAATGGTGGATATGTCACAAAGTGAGATTCTATGTCAACCTAAACATTTCCACCTAAACCTTCCATACTTGAGAACCTCAGAACGACGCCCAAATTGTGGACTGATCGCAGCCCTGGCAATTTCCCAATCCTTGGATCAAATTGAAGAATGTAATAAGTGGTGCTACACTGCAAGGTTCCTTATCGATATTGGATATCATGGAACATTTTCTGGGCAATTCATCCGCTATTTTATTACCATCTATTCAACAGCGTCCAGGTATCCAAAACAACTGGACCTTATTTCCAAGCGAAAGCTTTTGTAACGTATTGTAGCAGTATTTGACCGGTCTGGATGTCATACGATTCGAGCCAAAATTCTTTAAGGCAGCTTGGCTGTCAGAGAATATATTAATGGTCTTATCCTTGAGTCCACAGTATGGTGTAGGTTGATTTCCATACATCTGGCTACAACGACCATGAACCCAGCCTGAAAGATACTCCGTGATCTCTCCAGTGGGATTGACAAGTCTCTATTGGGTTCTTGAACACCAGCACCAACACCGTCAATCCTTTTGGACTGAGCAACTATAACAAATAAACTTTGTAGCCATTGCACTTCTGTTAAATTGTGTTTTGGCTATAACAGAGCACTGTTATGTTAAAAAAAAGTAATGATAAAATTACAAAAATTATTGAAAAGAATTTAAAAATAATTAGTTCATAGCACAAAAAAATATATTATAAAGGGTCTGCCATCTAACGTTTTTTTTTTCAACTAGTGCTTATTTCGTGAATTGTAACACTTGGCTCATGTCTGATTTGACAGAAAATTAGTTTTATGCTTCCGCTGAACGAATATGGTTGTGTATACGCTTCGCTAAGTGGGCCTGCAATCGACTTACAGAAGATGCCGATTTTGCTAAAAAAAAAAATCATCCTTTCAGATGAAGCTCATTTTGATCTTGGCGGGTGTGTAAACAAGCAAAATTGTCGCATGTGGGGCACAGAAAACCCGCACGCATACACTGAAAAGCCGATACACCCAAGACGAGTCACTGTTTGGTGCGGATTTTGGTTCAGAGGCAAAATTGGACCGATCGTGTAGGCTACTACATGGCCAGCCCAGCAGCCATTTGAATGAAATTATTTTCCATTATTAACCGGAAGGATTGTACTTTCAATTAAAAAAAGAAATTTGAGAAAATATTCAGTAGTTTTTGTATAGCATTTTCTAAAAAAGAAAATTATTTGGCGGACCCTTTAGTTGGAGATTTTGTTGGCTACTTTTGATAAAAAAAATACGAAAAATTAATTTTTTTTTGTGTTTTTATGTATGGAATTTGTAAATATGGTGTATTTAATGTGTCGATTACCATTCACGAAATAAGCACTAGTTGAAAAAAAACGTCAGATGGCGAACCATTTAATTTTAAAACCGCCATGTCGCCAAACCAAAAACTAGTACGCCAAAGACCTTTAAAAATCGCCACGTTTGGAGAAAAATCGCCAGATCTGACAACCCTGAACTAAGCTACGTGTGAACTCAATGAGTTCTTTTTCGTTTCGCTTGCAATAGTCGTTTTTGAATGTTTTATCAGAGAAATGTTTGCCAAGCGTTCGAAGGTGATGTTATTATCGAATGTCCTGGTCAAGCGGGAAGTAATGCTTCTTCTTACTTTCCCAATGTTTATGTTTTGTCATAAATAGATTAATTGATATTTTTAAAAGCGCATGTTTAGGTTTGTGTATTTAATTATTTGTTTTATTATTACTTTATTAGTACTTTTTCACTCAAAACTTTATTGGTCGCTTATTTGTTATTGTTTACATTAACGTTGTAATTACACGATTGTTATTATGATACCGTAATTAAACACTTGGCGGGTTACCATATTAATATCAAATGCTATACGCTTGAAAAAATGAAAATCCATTTAAAATTTAATTAACATACAGAGTTTATTTATACATTTTTTAAGTGTCAAATTATCCATTTGTTTTAATTTGTCTTCTAATTTTGTGCGTGTTAAAACAAATAATATCTCACCTTAATTGATTTTTATGTAAATTTGCTTAAAAACAGAAACAATAATAGTAAAAAGACAAAAAAAAAAAAAAAAATGCCGATAATTTACAGGTTTTTTAAAGTTAATTTATTTATTTTAAAAGCTATAAGATATATATGTATGTACACGGTTTAGAACTTTATTCTAAGTTAACAGTGTTATGTAGTAACCGAAATGAAAAGAAGAAATAACACTCGTACTATTCCTTTGATAATTTTTTTAAATTTGTTTATTGTTTTTAAATGTTAATTTAGAAGATTATTTTAATGACAATAGGTGTGGTGTGTCTAATAAAAATTAATATATTTATTAAAGTTAATTATGCATAATTTTAATAAAAATTATTAAATTTTTTTCTTTTAATTTATTTTTATGTTAATTTAGCTTAAATTTGTTAATAATTAGTTAGAATTTTTATTCAAAGGGGGGTTTACTTTAATATAAGGAAATGATGGTTAAATAGGGGAAAAAAATTCTCATAAAAATTAAGCATTTCTTTAAGACCTTTGAGGGTAATTATGATAATTTCTTACCAAATAGTATGATAATGCTTGAAAATGTATTATTTAAATACAGTTATCAACCAGAACTAATCTCAAAAAAATTTTAAAAATAAAATCTATCAAGACCGACTATATAAGTACCCTATATTATTCGAAATAAATATTTATTTTTATGAAATGGAATGAATGTCATGATGTATGGCTTAAACTCAATTAGCTGCCGTAATTAAAATTTTCAAAATTGCTAACAAATAGCCTTAATCTTTAAGCACATTTTTGTCTTATTTAAATTATATTTGCATGTTGCCAATTTAAATTTTTTTCTTTTTATAAAGTTTTGTAATTATTTCTGACATTAAACACTTTGTTTGTTTTTAAAGTTCTAGTTATTGTAACACGCTTAACTAATATCGGCTCCGCCAACTAACGTTTTTTTTCAACTAGTGCTTATTTCGTGAATGGTAACACTTAGCTCATGTCTGATTTGACAGATAATTAGTTTTATCCTTCCGCTGAACGAATATGGTTGTGTATACGCTTGAACAACGCTGGGAACAACGACATTACTTTGAAAATCATGGTAATGTTGCAGAATGTGTGCTATGTCTTCAGATGAAGCTCAAAATTGCCGCATTTGGGGCACAGAAAACCCGCACGCATACGTTGGAAAACCGATACACCCAAGACGAGTCACTGTTTGGTGCGGATTTTGGTCCAGAGGCATAATTGGGCCATTTTTCTTCGAAAATGAGCAAGGAGTGACCGTTACAGTCAATGGCGATCGTTATCGGGCCATGTTGAACGAATTTTTGTTCACAAAAATTTTGGTTTCAACAGGGCGGCGCTACGTGCCACACAGCCGAAGCTACACTCGATGTTTTGCGCCCTGTTTTTGAAGATCGCATTATCAGACGCAGAGCTGATGTCGTTTGGCCACCTCGGAGCTGCGATTTGACACCGTTGGACTGTTATTTGTGGGGTGCCGTAGAAGATAAGTGTTACGCCAACAAGCCAGAAACAATTGACGCTTTAAAGGATAATATTCGAAAAGCCATTGGTGAAATACAGCAGCACACAATCGATAATGTGATTAAAAATTGGACCGATCGTATAGGCTACTGCATGGCTAGCCGAGGCAGCCATTTGAATGAAATTATTTTCCATTATTAACCGGAAGGATTGTACTTTTAAACAAAAAAAGAAATTTGAGAAAATATTCAGTAGTTTTTTTATAGTATTTTCAAAAAAAAAAATATAATTTATTTGGCGGACCCTTTATTTAGACAACAAAACCTGTAATTAGCTGAATCAACGGATGTTCAAAAATTTGTTTTTAAAAACTCCAACATAAATCTTACATGTTTTTTTTAGCATATACAGACATACATACATAATTATGAAATAGCGTGAAATAATTCAATGGCTTATGGCTAAAGAAAATTACCAAGAATTAAATTTTTTTTATAAAAAAAAATATATGACAAAAAGGAAATCGAAATTGGCAATAATTTTTAATTTTTTTTTAACTTTAAACTAAAAAGAGAAACAAAAGTGGAATAAACTAATTTTATTTGCAAAAATTGTTAATTTTTTATTAAAACCAACTACAAGTACATACACATTTCACTCGTACTAAGGTAATACTACACTAACACGGCAACCCAAAGTGTTTACAACGGTATTATAATAATGGCGTACTTACACAATTTGTATGTAAACTTAACATTCTAAAGAAAAAACTGCACATACTTAAAAAAGTAAAAAAATATATATATATGTATGCGTTAATGCTCTGTAAACCGAAAAAGAGTGAAATTGAAATCAATTAAATTTAAGAATAATAAGAAAAACAAAATTTAAATTCGCCATTTATATTAAACTTTTGATAACACTATGCAACAAGCAAAAATATCTTTGATATTCAATATAATTTTTCCATGCGCTATGATCGCCTAACTTCTAATATTATCAGCATTTCAGATTCTATAGATAAGTTTTTTATTAGAATTTTTTTTTCTAATATGTGAGATTTTTGCAGAGCCTGCTTTATACATATAATGATAACTTTAAAATAATTTATTGGATTTCTTTACGCCATATGTTCAAATATTCCAAATTATACCAACTTTAAGTCATTCTAATATCATATTTTAATATAACCTATCTTTTTATCTATCTTTGAGAAACAAATTATAAAAAAAAAATTTTTTTTTTTGAAAAAATTATGACAATTTTGATTTCTCAAAATTCACAAAAATAGAAAGCAGCAAATATTTACCAGTATCACTATTTAATCATGAAGCTGCATATAATGGAAATAAAATAAACCATAATTCATGAAAATCGATGGGTAGACACTTATTTTATTCCCAATAAAGTGAAAGTATCTAGTTTTTTGCTTCTGTAATACATCAGATGTTCTAATACCGAAGCTTTACAATCAGTCTGAGTTAAATTATCTTATCAGAGATCTCGAACTAACAAAAGAGAAATCAGAGATCCTGTTATATTGTTTAAGAGACCGAAATTTCTTAGAAAATGGAGTTAAGACAACAGAGTATCGGAATCGACATAAGCCACACGTCGAATTATGCAAATAAGTACGGCATTGACAGGCTGACACATAATTACCAAATATAACAAAATCCCACAACACCGTTTTAAAGTCGCTGATGTGTTTTCTTTTTAGGCATTTTTATTTCCGAAAAAAAAAAATTATATTCTTAATCGACATCGCAGAAAAAACACACAGTTTTCTTAGACCTATACGTGAGGATTACATACTGTGTGATTTCTCTTCTTCTTTGTGAGCAGTGGTCAAACAAGAGAATATTTACATTGTCGCATTAAAAAAGGTTCGAGTGAACCTTATCACAGTTATATTAAGCAAATAAGGTGAAATTTTAGCTACAGAAATTGTAATTATATAACAAAAATTGAAATTAAAATAGATTAAAACTGAAAAATCTACACAACTTACAGGAAAACTTATATTTTAAACAAATAACATCAAAACTGCTCAATGCTTGAAAAAATACAGATAAGTCTGCACATTTGGCAACAACACTGAAAGGAATTAACTTTTAAAAACAACGACAATATTAAAAAATGAAAATTTATTAGTTTTGAGATAACATTCATAAAAACCCAAACTTTTTCCATAAAAGACCCAAATTCTAAGAAATTCCAATAATTTCTTATTTTTGAAAACATTTCTTCGGCAAAGAAATCAGGTAAAGATCATTGTTCGTTGTTAGCGTTGTAATGCGTTGATCTAGCTGAAAGTTATCACATCTCGAAGTCTTAAGGGGTACAGTAAAGAGATGTGTCAAAAAAAAAAAAAAAAAATATGTTATGAATTTGTTGTCGGAATTCTCAAATGAAAATAAGATTTATAAATTTTTTCTACTTTGAAAAGATTTTTTTTACAAACTGTATATCTTTTTATTTAAAAAAGAAAAGTATAAAGTGTACCTATCATTTTGATCATGATTGTACACACCATCATAGACTGTAATTATTATTGTTTTAATCAATCAAAATATTACATACACTTTACATGGAAGGAGGAGCAAGTGGTTTAGTATAAGTCGAAAAAAAGACGGCGAAATTAAATAAGTAGGGCGCAAAATAAATATAACGGAAACTCATCACTTAACACTCTCTTCTATTAATGCATTATAAACAACGACAACAACAAAAACTTAATATAGCATTCCGGTTATTAACACTGTGGCCTTTTTAGCTGCTTTTTCTTTAAAATGCAAAAGTTTAATTCAATAATTTTAATGCTTTTTTATTTTTAATTATTATTATGAAATAGCGTGTTGTTAATAAATGGCCTAAGGTTTATAAAAATCAATCGAATTTTTAACCTTAAAAAAAGGAAATCAGAATTGGCGAACAATTTTTTTGCACTTATTTTTTCAATATTTTTCTTAACTTTTTAATTTGAATATACGAAGGCAACCTCAAAATTAGCTGTAAATATATATGTCGAGTGGCGACTTTCAACCACCTCCTTGATAGGCGCCTAGGTGCTGAGCCATATTCTACTCTGGAAAGGTCTGCTCCTTTACTCACGACCATAAAATATTAGGAGGTAGAGTTTAAAGAAGGCCGTAAGAGCCGCTAAAATGTACAGGCTACCGTAGTGGTATTGGTTGATCATCGGCTGTAGGTGTATGAGCAAGCTGAAATAATAGACATTTCAAAAGGTACTATACATCGAGTATTGAGCGAAAATTAGAGCATGAGAAAGCTGATGACAGCCAGGAAGGACCAGCGTGGTTTTATTTCTAAGATGCTTATTTGACTCAAAGTAGCATCAGTTAACCAACATAATTCCTAATGTATTTTTATTCTGTTTATAGCACAGTCGAGGTAAATATATCCACTGGTGGCTTCAAAGTTGTAGTAACCAACTTCTACAGTCATCTGCATCATTCCGAAACCTCGCTGTGAAACACCGCTTATTTCATACTCAATCTAATCAAGGATTGCAAAATTGTCAAATGTTTGGAACACTGGAATGTTCAAAGGGGGCTTCGACACTCTAGGGTAGCGATCAGTCCACAATTTGGACGTCTCTCTAAAGTTCTTAATTATGGCAGGCTGGACTTAAAACTACTAACGAAGTTTCTTAAGAGCGCATCTAAAGAGGATGGTGGTTACAGATGTGGATGTTTGTAGGCTGTGCTCACAGCCATCAGAGACAGTGAAACACATATTGTGTGAATGTGGGGTCTTGATAGGTTGAGATGGAAATGTTTAGGTAGATATAGGGTCTCACCGGGTGACATATCGACCATTATGGTTTCAGAGATGCTGGTGTTCATCGGACAGGCAGCAGATCTGCTCAACAAACTGTAGACCAGAAAGCGCATACGAGTCGAGGAGTTCTGGTCGGTATGGTAATAATAATGATCATAATAACTTCTGCAGTTTACCAAGCCTCGTGGATATTCTATTTGTTGATACCATTAAAATGGTTTTGTCTTCATTTACAGCCAGATCAACTTTTTTCGATTCTCTTTCGACTTTCTCATAAGTTGCAGTTACTCTTCACAACGTCGTTGTCGTCGGTGTAAGCGAGTAGCATATCCTGACATATCGTACCAACCATATTTACCCTTGTATTTCGTTAGCATAATAAATTGTCGCCCTTTCTGAAACCTTGTTTGGTATGGAACGGGTCAGAGAGGTTCTTTTCAATTTGAACTGCAGAGATTGTGCCAGTTAACGTCATCTTGCAGTCTTTTCAATTTTACAATGATACTAAGCGCAAGTATGGCCTTGTATACCTTTGAGCGCCATTAGGTTATCAAAGGCAATCTGTTTCTTGGGAAGTTTCTTTTTTTCATAATTTTGTGCAGTGATTTTCCACCTCTAAAGCCACATTGATTTGGCTTCCATTTTCATCGTTCACACAGTAATCTCGACAGAATCCTTTATGCCTTCATAGTTGACACATACTGTCTTGTGTCGTTTTCTGTGTACGGGACAAAGTAAACTCAGGTTCCAATCCGTGGGCATGCGGCCAGATCTTACATATAAGTTGATATATGCGCCCTATCAGCATGTCACTACCGTGCTTAAATAGCTCACCTGGCAGGTCACCGGCTCCTACAACCGTTGTTGCTAAGCCGGATATTGCTATTTTGGTCTCAGTAGACACTTACCAGAGATTGACAGTATGGTGACTTTATCGCTGCTATCAGATTATAATTATCATCGAGGTATAAAAATACTGCGACTTCTCGCTCTATTGCACAGTCCTCCATCTGTATAAGGTTTCCCTATATCTCCGCCAAACCCAACACTCTGACGAATTTCAAGATATCAGTTGGTGCCAACCAAGATAACTCTCTACCTAGTATCTGATAGGCACCTAGATAATACTTCCTAGAGTGCATTAAAGCCTCACTTGTGGCTAGTATGTGCTCTGGTGATTCGATTTCCTTATCACATGAATTTGCACTTCTGGCTTGAGACTTCCTATTTAACTTAGCTGTCTTTTGACTGCAATGAGCGGTTTCTCATTATCCTTATTTCGGTTAAATATGCCTTTTCAGGCCATCCTTTCCAGTCCAAGAAAAGTTATGGCCCCACCAGTGAAGTGGAAGATTCCTTTCTGGCCAGTTCATTGGCCCTTTCAATTCCCCAAATTCCCACGTGACCCAAGACCCAGCATTATCTGACCCTATTCTCCCTGCCCAGATGGTTCAGTTTAAGCCACTATCAGATACCAACAGCTGTGAAAAATGTTCTTCTCATATTCTCAATATGTCAGCTGTATCCGTTGCCAGATGTCTTTTTTCATCTTTACAGGAGGTGACGCCTATAACAAAGCCTTCAGTCTGATGCTTACCTTTTTGGTAAGATTTTCGAACCTCATCCCGACTCCTGCACATCTCAATAAGCTCACGTTCACGCCGTTCTTTCTTCTTTCTAAGAAACACACGTTTCTCCTCCCTTCTTTTATTCTGAAATCTCTTGATTGCAATGTTGTATTTTTCGCTTTTGTAGCAGCATTTCACTTCTGGTCGTACCATGGGTTCTAAAGCTGGTTTTTCCGGTACGGTTTTAGCAGCGCTGTCATTGAAGTGGGCAATACATTGCTATTGTACTTTGTTCAAGCAATTGAGTTTTTTAAGTTGTATATGCGGTTAAGTGCCAAGCTTTTCGACGTCAGCGACATGGAAATAATCCGAAACGATAATCGATAATCGGATCGTTGGTACGTTTAACACGCTGGATGAGTGCTTTCGTTAACTGCAGCGTCAGTTAGTTCTGTGTCGATCAGGTGACAACCATGTGGCCTTATGGATATTAAGATGTTGAATTCTGATGCTGCTAATTACTATGTTCTTTGCCTCGGTGAAGTTAGTTAACCCCATTTCGTTGGCGGACGTTTTCTCTTGGTGGCACATCTACTATTGTGATGGTCATAATCAATGAATTAACATACGCATTGTTTTATCACGTTTCTTGTTCACCAGATTTATTAACGAATTACTTTCTATTTACAAACTTGAAAGATAAGTTCAGTGGGAGAAGAGTGGACTTCGTGGTTGATGGCCAATTTAGGGAGCTAGACCGTTCTTACTAAAGGGTAGTCCAACCAAAACACACGATGTTGATGATAAATAAAATAAATTCAGAGAATTATCCTGATATTTTGTATTATGATAGAATGATCTATGACAATTATGTGTGAAACTAAGTATCAGCCAAATGCTCGCTTCGGTGGAATACCTCTATCCGGCGGTCTATATTTTCAATGACTCTTAGTTATATATGAGGTTCAATGTCGTTAATGAGCTAAATTATCATATCATTTAGCTCTTGAATTGTTCGTGGCTTATCGACGTACAATTTTTCTTTTAAATATTCTCAAAGAAAGAAGACCTACGGTGTCAAATCACATGATCGTGGCGGCCAATTAACATCGCCACGACATGAAATAACACGGTATTTAAATTTCCCGCGCAAAAAAGTCATGTTTCGTTGGCTGTGTGGCACCCTTAAATATCCATATCTTAAATATCTGGCCACAAGAAAACCGCTGTCATCTCGCGATAGCGAACATCATTCACGGTAACTGCTCGACCAACCTCATTTTCGAAGAAGTACGGCCCGATGACGTCGCCAGCCCATAAACCCCATTCATCGACATTTTAACAATCACTTGTGGATTATAATTTGCCCAACTACGGCAATTCTGCTTGTTAACGAATCTACTGAGGTGAGAGTGTAAAGCCAGCATTTACTTCTGTCTGGTCAACTAATCATTCGTAGTTTTGGCGAAGCTTGAAATGGTCAGTAGGCTTCAGTTGATCAATTGAATCTTGTAAGCGTGTAAATTCAAATCAAAATTCGCATCAGTGACGTTCGTAAGATGTTTAATTGATGGGCACGACGACTAATCGAGGTTGACAGCAATGGTTTCCCCAGAACGAACTGCACGATCATGCATAGTTGTTTCCACAGTTTCTACAGACCCGGTTTGCCGAAATTCGCGCACATTTTCGTAAAAGGCTTCAAAAATCTCAATGCACTGCTCAATTGTGTACCTCTTCATGGATGAATTTCTCAAACAATGAATCAAAGAAATGTAAAATTATGTTGGGCAAAAAACTTGACGTTAACGGTGTGACTCACAATTAATTATGCAGTATGGTTGGACCACCATTTATAAACACAAGGAATTGAAGCTTTTAAATATCGCTGGAAAAAGTGTATCAAGCTACATAAATAGCGACTATGTTGAGAGATAAACAATTGTTCAGAAGTTTGTTGTGTTTACTCTATTAAATCGGCTAATTTTGGGAACACCCTCGTAGTTTCCCCTGAAAAAAAGTATATATTTGTACAAATGATCTGGCTTATTTTAAGTGTTGCATGTGTGTAAATTGCAAACATGTGTCAAAAATACCATGTTTACTGAATTAAAAATAAAAACAAGTTTTTACGCACACAGTTTTTCCTTTAAGACACGCATTCTATTTTTTGTTAATTAAAGTAAATAATGTTTTAAAAAATGATAAGACTTTTTTTTACTTAACAAAAATAAAAACAAATTAAATTGGCAAATTGTAGGTTAATTAAGACACTAGCTAAGCAAACAAACAACTCGTTATCATATTACTTCATATAAACAAATACAACGAACATAATGCAGTTTTGTTAACTTGAGTAGGTTACTTTCACGCTCTAAAGAATATGGCGTTGCGAATACATACTGCAAAAAAATGTATGAAATTTGCTTTAAAAATAAAGACATGAAAATTTATATCAAAAACACTTATAAAAATATTTTAAATTACAACCATTATTTATATTTTTATGACTCCTAGTTCTGACGTGTTTTGCTCCCTCTCTCTCTATGTCTCTCTCTTTAGTCTAATGTGTGTAACGGTGTTGCCATAGACTTAAAAATGTATAATTTTTTATTATTATGGTTTAAAGTGTTATAAATTTATCGATGAAATTTTGGCATTTATTCAAAAATATCATAAAAAATTTAATATAATTGCTGTTGTAATTTTTAGAGCCGTCGATGATATTGTGGGTAATTTTTAATATCAAAAAAATTTTTTTTTTTTTTGCAATTATTACAAACATTACAGTTATGCCTTAACATAAATTTGTATGTTGAAAAGAATCAATTATTGTAAATTGTAGTAATAAAAACAATACAAATATATAGACGACAGCTAGTAGCATGAAACCAAGCAGCAAGTTGTTGTTAGCAGCATTTGCTGCTATGCTAGCGACTTCATAAATATTTTGAAAGCAGCAGCAGCAATAAAATTAGATTCCATTGTCATCTGTTTTATTTGTAATAAAAATATTTGTTATAGAAAAATATTTTTCAGTGGTGACACCTCAAGCTTTTCAAATCCACCATAATAAAACCGCTCTTTTAAAATAGAGCGTGTTTTTTATAGGGGTATAGAATTTTAAGTTGGCATTACTTTCCAAGATGACTACCGATTTAACAGCTGTCAAGTGATCTATTCTCAGTTTGGTTTGGCAATTCATCATGAATAGACTCACGCCGTAGATTTGTCGAATGGGGCCAAAACGAGATTACCGTTGTTCCCGATTTTCATAAGCGAATTTTGTTTAGCGATGAAGTGCGCTACTGGTTGAATGGCTACGTCAACAAACAAACCTGCCGCATTTGGAGTGAAGGTAATCCTCAAGTGTATGTGGAAACACCGTTACATCCAGAAAAACTGACTGTTTGGTGCGCTTTATGGGCTGGTGGAATCATTGGTTCGATGGTGGCCAGAACGTTACAGTTACAATGGTGATCGGTATAGAGCCATGATTACAAACTTTTTCATTCCTGAATTGAATAACCATGATGTCCAGGAGATGTGGTTTCAACAAGACGGCGCAACATGTCACACAGCTTGTGCCACAATAGATTTATTGAAAGACACCTTTGGTGACCGCCTTTTTTCACGTTTTGGACCTGTGAATTGGCCTCCAAGATCTTGTGACTTAACACCGCTAGACTACTTTCTGTGTGGCTATGTAAAGTCATTGGTCTATGCGTTAAAGCCACAAACGCTTGACATTTGGAAGACAACAGTCACTGTGTTATTGCCGGTATGCGGCCACAAATGTTGGAAAAAGTCATTGAAAATTGGACGTCCAGATTGGACACCATCCGCGCCAGCCGTGGCGATCATATGCCAGAAATCATGTTTAAAATGTAATGCCACAAGATTATCTTTCGGATGAATACAATTCATGTCCATCGAATAATCCATCGTTGTTTTATTGCAACTTAAAGTTCTATACTTCTATAAAAAACACACCTTCTTATTTAAAAATTAAGGGAATTATGTACTTAAAACTTTTAAATTGTTAACATAAATGTTGTTTGATGCAATATTTGAATTTTATACTGTTGTTTTCTGATAAATTAAAAAAAAAAATATATTTTTATTTTATTTCAAATTTTATTTTATTTGTATCACTAATTTTTGTTTTGCTGCCAAAAAAAAAAAAAAATTATTTTATGTTTAGCAGCAGCGGCAAAGGCTATTGTCTAGACTTTTGCTATGTCGCCTTTAAAATAATGGTTTTCATGTAAACGTATGTATTCTAATTTTGACATTTTGCTGTCTGCTGCTTGCTGTCGGTTATTTGAAAGCATAAATAATTACAATGATGACATTTAAAGTTGACAACACTACTTCCGGTTAGAAATAAAAGTATATCCCTGTCATGGCTGCGCTAGAAACCGCATTAAACTTAAATCCGTAGCTTGGATCAGTTCCATGCTAAGGAGCAGGATTATCAGATAATCCTCCTCAGCTGTGATGGTGACAAATGGGTACCCTCTGGGTGGAATACTTTCTCTATTGTTATCAACGGTAGTAGTTAATGGCTTGCTCACCATGTTAGATCATATTGATTATACTGTTGAACTAGTTATAAAGTTCAATGGGAAATATGGGAGTACGTTGTGTTATCCCATGAGGAAGGTCCTGGGCGATATGTCACTCTTGGTAAATCCCTCAAAAATTGTTTTTATGTCTTTTACAAAGAGGTACAAGTTATCATGTGACTGTATTGGTCTTATGGGTACTATCATCAACTTTTCGAAGGAGGTTAAGTATCTCAATTATGTCATTCTAGATAGTTAGAACGCGCACATTGGTGCCGTCCAGAACGAGGCGATAAGGGCCCTACGGAATGACTAGGAGATCGGACGGTTAATATTCTACCGGTTTTAATACGGTAAAATCTTCAAAATCTTCATTTTTCGAATACCGAATAAACCGTTTAATTTAACACGAATAACCGGTTAATTTATATAAGTATAATTTTAATACAAACGCACTCTTTTTATTTAAAATAGGCTCATCGTTTAACTATTTGATCCGCCAATTTTTTTTTTTTTTTTTTTTTTTTTTTTTTTTTTTTTTGAACACAGGGCGCAAAACATCGAGTGTAGCTTCGGCTGTGTGGTAGGTAGCGCCGTCCTGTTGAAACCAAATGTTGCTTATATCCTCCTCTTCAATTTTGTGAACAAAAATTCGTTCAACGTGGCCCAATAACGATCGTCATTGACTGTAATGGCCACTCCTTGCTCATTTTCGAATTATGCCTCTGGACCAAAATCCGCACCAAACAGTGACTCGTCTTGGGTGTATCGGCTTTTCAATGTATGCGTGCGGGTATTCTGTGCCCCAAATGGGACAATTTTACTTGTTTACATACCCGCCAAGATCAAAGTGAGCTTCATCTGAAAAGATAATTTTTTTTTTTTTTGGCTAAATTGGCATCTTCTGTAAGTCTATCGCAGGCGCACTTAGCGAAGCGAAAAAAGCGTATACACAACCATATTCCTTCAGTGGAAGGATAAAAGTAATTATCTGTCAAATCAGAGATGAGCTAAGTGTTACCATTCACGAAATAAGCACTAGTTGAAAAAAAACGTTAGATGGCGGAATCTGTATTTGTAGAAATTTAATTTTTTTGTATATATGACAACTTTGAACGTCTCACAAAGAATGTAAAAACTAAGGTAGATCGAAAATGATATGCACTCTTGAGCAATAATAGCCTTTTCTCATTTTCTGTAAATAAATATTGATTTTTATTTATGGAGAATGATCAACTAGACTTATTGAAAGCCCACAAACGCCGGTTTCAAACGGCAGATATATTAGTTAGTGAAGTATTTCGCAGCGTAAATACACATACCAGTCGCCAGTGGATCTAAGACCGAGGATGGCACTGGTGCGGGAGTCTACTTTACGAAAAGTGACATTTAACTGTCCTTTAGACTCCCGGACTCTTGGACGGTCAGGCGGCTATTAGGGCGCTGACTGGTCGCCATGTTGGTTGTATTGGGCAGGATGATTACCTTCACATCGCTTCTGGATGTGGGCAGAAACTACCGCTTGGTTTCTTTGGAAGCTTAATTGATAGCTTGGCCCGTCGTAGAGTGGAGGAGTCGTGGATGAGCAGAGGAGACTGTAGGCCCTCCAGGCTGTTGTGGCCGCGACCTGACCACTCTAGGACGGAATGTATCCTCAATCTGAGGAGGGAATCATTTAGTTTTTTTCTGATAGGTTTTGTGACTGGGCATTGCGCTCTGAGGGCGAGGACTGGGATTTGGGAAGCCGTTTCCCCTATTTTATGCCGAGTTTATGGCGATACAGGGAAGCCGGAGACCGTAGAACACACATCCACTGTCACTGCTCGGCTCTTTATGGGCACAGGCTCAGGTTGCTTGACCGTGGCTCTTTCAATGAACTTGGTAATATTGCGTCGGCTAGAATATGCAACCTAGAGGGCTTTCTATCTGGTCTCAGCTGGATCCTGAGGTGATGCCTGGTCCTTTTTGGGCATCCGTATCTCTTCCTGTACACTTCTGACCCTCTTTCTTCTTCTATTTCTTTCTCTTTCTTTTTTCTATTTTTTTATATTCCGGGGAATGGTCCTTATATACCTAATTGCCAACAGTTTGGAAGGTTCAGGAAATATCGACCATCTTTTATTTCCATATCCGTAAATTCAAATGTAACGTAAAGAGATGGTCGAGATAACAGTGTTGTCTAATTGACAGGGTGACACAAAATAAATCTCACAATACAGTGTTGTATTTTTATTTTCGTAACAATATTAAAAAACAGAACTAAATTAATCGAGATACCATGATATATTATGCATCAATAATATTCGGTTTTCAGTAAAAAGCAAGATATAACATAATAAAAAAAAAAATTAATACTAAATTTAGTACTTTCTTGTTGTTACTTTTGCTTAGTAGCATTATCTTACTTTTACTATATCGTCATATAACTCCGAAAATTCCTAAATTTAACTTAAAAAATTTTTCAGGAATTTTTTTTCTAAAATGGAAGAAAAATCATTTATGTCGAGTACAGCATATTGTTTTACTCCGAAAGGGTGCATCATAATTTGTACTTATGTTCATATGCATATAAATTTTTATTTTTTAGAGCATATTTTTAGATCAAATTTTCGAATTTTTAGGGCATATATTATGCGCATAAAACACTTTTTAAGAGCATATTTTTGGTTTCCCTGATGATAACAGACATACATTTGACACAAAATTTAAAAAAAAAAAAAAAAAAAAAAAACTAATAATTCGCACTTGATCAACGAAAGGAATTAAATTTCCAGTAGAGGTGAAAAACTGTTTGTGGTTGCATTTTAAGAGAATTTGATAATCCGAATACATCGTGGTAACTTCAAAAAGGCGATTTTGGTGGTATAAAGGTAGTATCACTACACTATCACGAAAATGGTCTCATATGTGGTTTTAGAGATGAAAGAGTAATCGAAATACGTTGGTATTTTTACAGTAGAATAGATATTGATGTTTTAAGTTAATTTCTTACAAAAATTTATATTTGAGTAAAAATGCGAATTGTTCTACCACCGACTATCTGATACTTTATTAACTACTTCATTTCATTAGAGTACTCTACTACAGTTTAAAAGAAAAAATTAATTTCAGTACAAGTTTTTTATTTTTCTCAAACTTTTTTTTCTGTTAAAAATTTCCTTTAGAACCTCTTTTAATGAGAAAATCTTCTTTGTATTCTATCCACCGCAGCATGCCTTTTTAATGCTTAACTTTAGGCTTTTGGGGTCTACCGCAACATTTCAATATCATTTACTATTGTGATCATTGTTGTTATTGTTGTTGTTGTCATTTGATGAGCCAAAAAGAAAATTACAAAATAATGCACTTCAAACTGATGTTGTGGTTTTCAACATTACTAAACAGCAGCAAATTAAACTGGTAAAGTCAGCTACTGTAACCAACTGTGGATAAATCTCTGGTAGCTTGTTGACTACCCCTTTTGAACAATTTGCAATTATGTTTTTTTTCTGCATAAATAGTTTATGTTGCATGCAACATGGTGTAATACACCACAAATTATGTCTGTCTGACTGTCTGGTACTACGTACCACAGTAGCTTAATGTTAAACAACACTACATTTGGTGATCACTTTTATTAAGCAGTGTACAAGTTTTTAATCATATACATATGTGAGTGCAAATCATCAACTCAATTTACTGCCTGCATGAATGTTTTTAAAGATAAACACCATTTTTATTGAATTTTTTTCTTCTTCAATAATATTTTTCTTCTCATATGGTTGGTTGGTTGGTTTTATTTGTTTTCTTGTGGTAAATTTAACTTTTGACCACAACATTTAAAAATGTGATATATTTTTTTCATTTTTCAATAATTTTTTTACCATCTCATAAAGCCCTCCAGTTTATTTAAATGTTTTTATTTACACTGCGGTTTGAAAATAAATAATAATCGAGAACACAGAAAAAGTGTCACCTTTTTTTCGAAACGGCTATTTAACGCTCAATTTAGCAATTTAAAGCAAGGTCTAGTTTCTGCGAGGATAAGTTAAAATTTCAATGATTTTTATATATACGAGGGCGGATTGATATTGAAGCTACCTAAGTAGGAAAAAAACATTTTTTTTTTTCAAAAACTATTCATTTCTCAACATAGTCTCCTTTTAGCCCAATACACTTAGTAAGGCGATTTTCCAACTTTTTTATACCATCTGAATAATACGATTTTGGGAACTCCTCAAAATACGCATTAGTTTCGGTAATCACTTCTTCGTTTGAGATGTTTGAGATCTTTTTCCTGCGAGCCATTTTTTCAAGTTTGGAAACAGGAAAAAGTCACTAGCTTTAGCATCATATCTAATGCTGTGTGAACCGGTGCGTTGTCTTGAAGTAAGAGCATTTTTTTCTTCTTTAAATGTGGTCGTTTTTCCTTGATTGCATCAACCAATTGATCCAATAATGCACGATAATACTCTCCTGTGATTGTCGATCCCTTTTCAAGATAATCGATGAGCAATAGTCCGTATGCATCCCAAAATACAGTGGCCATTACCTTGCTAGCCGATTTCGCTGCCTTCGCCTTCTTCGGAGCACTTCCACCAGCTTCCACCCATTGCTTCGATTAATTTTTGGTTTCAGGTGTGTAGTGGTGGACCCACGTTTCATCAACAGTTATTAATCTACTCCAAAAATCAGCAGGATTATTTTCTTCAGTAACCAACTCTTTTGGCCTTCCTGTTGATGGTATTGTTGCAGTGCTTGTTCGGCCCCGTTTAAATTATATAATCTGACGGAGCAGATTCGCCGTAATGTTTATCAATCTTTTCTTTTGTCTCTTTCGCCGTTTTGCCTTTCAAATAATAGTGTTTAATCACTTTACGAAATTCACTTTTTTTCATTTTCAAAGAAACACAAAAGTTGCTTACTTCAAACGACTACAACAAATAAACTAATCGATGAATTTGGCTAAAATTTTAACAGCTGACGCTTGACAGACCGTAATTTCTAAGAAAGAAAAAGTTTTTGTATTTGTGCTGCTATCTACCGCTAGGTAGCTTCAATGTCAATCCGCCCTCGTAAATGCTAATACAAGTACAAAAAAGATTATTTTTTATTCTTTTGTCATGTCATGGACTCTTTCGCGCCATGTCATTTTCCTTATTATAGTTGTTTAAGGTTTGTTAATTAAAATACTTTTATTTCATTTAATTTTGTCACTTTCTCTCTCTCTCTACTATTTTGTCATTTAATCGATGCTAGTTTTTATTTATTATTACCATTATTAATTACTCATTATTTTGCCACTGTCACTTTTGACATGTTTTTTTATCAGTTGTCATTGATTTGTGTTTAAGAATGAATGTACAAAGTATTTTATGAATATTTTATTTTTAAAAATTCCCGTGTTTTAAAAAATATACCATTGTTCGTTTAAGGTGTGTTAATTATGGTCATGTCATGAGCTCTTCCACGTCATGTCATTTTGCTTATTTCCTTTTAAGATATAAGTCATATACCATTAGTTGTTTAAGGTTTGTTAATCAAAATATTCTTATTTCATTTAATTTTGTCTCAGAGTCTCTCTCTACTATTTTGTCATTGTCACTCAAATTTTATAACTGCTAAAAGATTATTTTTTCAGCAATAACTACAAAAAAGGTGATTTTTTGTTAGTTGGTCATGTAATGGACTCTTCCACGTCATGTCATTTTGCTTATTTTTTAAGATATAAGTCATATACCATTAGTTGTTTAAGGCTTCTTAATTAAAACATTTTTATTTCATTTAATTTTGTCACAGTCTCTCTCTCTCTCTCTCTCTCTCTACTATTTTGTCATTGTCACTCAAATTTTATAATAAACAAATGTTTTTCTATCAATAAAATTTGTATAATATATTTTCCGAAAACATGTTTTTATTAACTTAATTCTTGTCATTGCCACTTGTAATTTCTGTCATTTTAATGTATTTTTAATTGATGCTAGTTTTTATTTATTATTAATATCAATTAAATATTTTTATTATTGCTTATTATTACCGTCACTTTTGTTAACTTTTCTTATCAGTTGTCATTGTGAATTTGTTTTTAAGAATGAATTTATAAAATATTTAATAAAAATTTTATTTTTAAGAATTCTTTTGTTTAAAGAAATTTTGTCATTGTTAATTGCTATTTGGTCGAATTGGGCCATAATTTGGCCATATCAGTGAGGTTTATATCACGCTAAAAATCTTGAAGAGACCCAGGAAAACAGATCGACACCTACCATTTATTTGTCAACTACAGGGCTGCTTTTAACAGCCATATAAACACGTTCAAAGGTATTTCAAGCCATATCTGAAGTTTTTTGTAGGTTTTAGACATAGAGACAGTCATTCGTGTGATCTTTTTAACATCTTGCTAAAAAAGATTGTATGTGACGTAGATGTGAATGTATCACACACTTTACACCAGGCAACATTCGCTTATGCCGACTGCATCAACATCATGGGTCGAACATTGAGCACAGTTACTAGCACCTTAAAAAAAGTCGAGAAAAAATCCCGCTAAAGTGGGCCTGGCAATAAACGGAGGTAAAACAAAGTCGATGATATCAGCGCACAATACGTCCAGTAGACTCGAACAGACAATGGAAGTTGGAAACTACAATTCTGAGATCGTCAGCGATTTAAATAAAATAAGAAAACAACAGTTTGGAGAACAATACTGGCTAATAGACGCTATTTTGGACTGTTTAAGAAACAGACTGTTTAAGAACAAAGCCACCTCCCGACAAACGAAGGTTATACTATTAGAGGCACCGATACTACCCGTGCTATTATATGGTTCTGCAGCACGGGTGCTTGCAAAAGCAGACGAGGCAGTACTTCGAGTATTCGAGAGAAAAATTCTTTGTAAAATTTATGATCCCATTTGCGTTGGCGGAGAACATTGATGTCGTATGAATTATGAGCTGTATGAACTATAAGCCGTCATTGGCATAGTTAAACGTATTAAATTGCAACGATTATGTTGGCTAGGTCATGTTGTGAGAATGGATGAACATGCTCCAGCTAATAAGTCATTTAAGCACGAACCTGGTGATGGTTCACGCAGAAGGGGAAGACCGAAACTCCGATGGTGGATCAAGTTGGGGAAGACATCTCGAAACTTGCTATCAGAAATTGGAGAAGTATTGCCTGGAGATCTCTTCTATGTACGGCCACTGGAGCAAAAGCCCTGTGACGGCCACCTAAGTAAGTAAGTAATAGCCATTTAGATATTGTTTGCAATTGTCAGTCTTAGTTGTTTGTCTTTTTTATGAGGTTTTTGATATTTCTTTTAAAAAGTAAGCTATTATAATAAAGGGTTCGCCATCTAACGTTTTTTTTTCAACTAGTGCTTATTTCGTGAATGGTAACACTTAGCTCTTCGGTAAAATTGGGATCCCGAGGGCAGTTAAAATATTATTTATTTTAACTGACACAAATTTGTCACTTGACATTTTGTAATTTTTTTATTGCCAGTTCTCATCTTAGGTTTGGTTTTTTAACAGATTTTTTTAAACGATTTTTTTTAAAACCTCTTTTTTCGCTTAAGCCCAGCGCTCCGTGAATGACTCCTACTCAAGTAATGCACTGTTGTCTTGGTGCTAGAAAAATAGGTTGTGGGAAGAACTGAAATTTAAAATTTAAAAAAATTTTATCACTATTCCCCGTATTTTATAGTTTTGGGTTATGAGCTAATGGAAAATTTTTGATATTATTTAACAGCTGTCTTATTTCTATATGTAGTGATATGTTGATATTATTACTTATAATTGTTTTAATTTTTTGAAATAAATAAATAAAAGTTGCTTCATTATTTACTGTAGTCATGGTCAGTTATAATTTCAAAGAAGTTATTTTTAATATAAAAAAAAAAAAATTCTTAAAAAAATTACTTTTTTATTTGACATTAGTCGCTGTAGCGTAACATTTTTTTGTTTGTCATTGTCACTTGTCATTAAGGGTTCGGCATGTTTATAACAGTAAAATTTTTATACATATGATACATTTCTAAAAATCACTTATTTAAGAATCAAACAAAGTATAAATTCTGTCATTGTCAAATGTCATTTTTGTTATTTTTTGTCATTGTTATTATATTTGAGGTTTGTTTTCAAAACTTGTCAGTATTACTTATAATTTTATATACTATTTTTTTCTTTATTTTTTAATAGTATTTGTTTTTTTTTTTTTTAACATAGCCTAGTACCAAAAAAACTCTGCTTTTGCATTTTTATGCCTGAGTGAAAATATCGGATGCATTACAAACAAATGTGTGTGGTTTGTGGCGTCTTAAAGTTTTTATTTTTAATGGCCAGCCATTCGAATCATTTTTTTTAAATAATTTTAGTGTTTTTTTAACATAAAAAATATTTGACTTAGTTTTCGTTTAATGCCAATTTACGTACAATTTCCCGTTAACTCAGGTGTCAAAAATAATTTTTCATTTTTTTTTTTTTTTTTTCGTTAAATATTATTTAATATGAGCGCGTGGGTTCCACCAGCCAAGCCAGTCAGTCAGTGGTTCAGCCAGCCATCCAGCTAAATTCATGTGTTAAAAAATGTTGGAAACACCTCCGAGAATGTGTATCTAAAAATTATTTTTAGTTGGATTGTGGATCAGTTTTGAAAATGTATGCTGCAGTTCTTTTTTTTTTTTTTTTCTTCATCAACCCACTTTCTTCCGTTGTCATTCGTAATTTGGCATAAAATTGTAATAAGCCAAAGCAAAATTAGAATAAAAAAAAACTCTGATCGAATTCGTTATTTTATTATAAATTTGGAATGGTTGTCTCGTTTTTTTTTTTTTTTTTTTTTTTTTTGAAAAAATGTTTGTTGTGGGTGTTATTTGTTGCCTTTTTTAAACAGCATGTAACCAATTTTATATGCTCAATGAAATTTTATGGAAAAAATGCAGCCATAGCATTTAAATTTGATCTAAATGATGACACAAATTTTTTTAAATATTTGGATTTGAAAACATATAAGTTGTAAAGCTAATGGAGCAAGTAGTAGGCAGAATTAAATGTTGGTGTTTTAACAAAAATGAAAACTATTTTATTTAATTTTCAATAAGAAGAAAGTTCAACATAACAATAACGATGACAAAATATTTTATAAACAATCAAAGCAAGTTTTAAAATTAATTTAAAAAAAGAATTTAAAAATAAATGTATTTTGGAAGTTATAAAATATTGAATACAATTTAAGGTACATTATATGTATAACAAAATTATTTCAAAACTAAATAATTCAGGCCTAATTAAAATATTATTTAAGGTTACAAGTCATAATGACATATAAATTAAAAAAAACAGAAAGTGAAGGTGATGAACTCATATTTAAAAAGAGAAAAAAATCGAACAGAAATAATAAAAAAAAATTTGCTCATACCAAGAAAATAAAACAGAAATCACAAGTGACAATGACACAAAAGTTAAAAAAATTTATAATAAGGTTTCTAACAAAAACAATAACAAATCTTTGCAACAATGACATTTTGACTTTTAACAAAAAAAAACAAGAGTTTTGTAATTTTTTTTACGTTTATTTACAAAAAATCTATAATAAACAAGTGACAATGACAAAAAAATATGTATAAACAAGCATTAAATAACACGGTGGCAGGACAAAATATGAAATTGACTACAAAGTTTCTACTATATAACAAGTGACTATAACAAAAAAATAAAATAATAATATAAATACTAATAAACAAGCACGAAATGGAACAGTGACAGTGCTAAAATATAAAATTGACTACAATAAAACCTTTTAAAATAATACAAAAAGAGCATTTTCTGTATGAATTACAGTCTCTTTTTATTATTTTCTTAATAAAAATGACAAATGACATTTGAAATTATATTTAAGTAAAATTTCTTATGAAATATCCATACAACATGACGCGATATATGACAAAATTTGCTTAAACCAATTTAGTGTTTTATACTGACTTAGTTAGCTATACTGACTTAGGTCATATTCAAATACATTTTTGTCACAATTCTTGGATCTATTCTTCTAAAACTATTATATATGTATGATACATATCTTATGTCAGATAACATTAGCGAAAAAATCTCGTTATGTAATATATTAGTAAGCTTTGCAACTATTTCTTAAAGTAGTTTTTTTAAATGTTTTCAACAATTTTATTGTAACGCTATATTACAATAAGTGACATGTCTACTTTAAATAAGTTATAGAAGTTTAACTTCTATTGAAGTGTTATTGTAAAAATTTTTTGATTATACATCTTAAAAAATGTATATGTGACACAACATGACAAACATTATTGAATTGTAAAATATTAACTAACTAAGCAGTTAGCAAGTTGCGTATGAATGTAACAGGTAATTCAATAAGTACGTAGGATGACACATAGATGGCGTTAGTAGAATTTTTTCTATATGATTTTTGTTTTAAATTTGGTAGCATCTAATTATTGATTCGTGAATTAAAGCATTCTGTGTGAAGCAACTTTGTTATTAAAAAAAAAAATTGGTAAAAGTGAATTTAGAATTTTGATAAAGCATTGCTTTTTGAAGAAAAGAATACAAACATTATCCGAACTCTGCTCCATCGAGACAAATGGTAGGGAAGAGGTTTGCTAAATTTAAACTCGGTCGTAACAGTGGAAATAATGCAAAGCGCAGTGGACGCCCAAATGAGGCTGTTGTTCCAAAACACATAAAAAAATAAAGCAACAAATTGGATATAAACGATCGCATATTGAAGATGAACGAGCTAGCTGACATTGTAAAGATATCAGAGTAGTGTTTTAACCATTTTACACGAACATTTGGGTATGGGAAAGCTCTGTTCAAAGTGGGTGCCGTGTGAGCTCACAAATCGTGCCACAAAGCGATGAGAACGCTGGCAGAAATTTAAGGAATGGGACTTCGAAATGCTCACCCACTCACCGTATTCTCTAAATTTGGACCACAGCGACTTTTTCTGTTTTCAGATCTCAAGAGAATGCTTTCTGAAAAGAAATTTAAGTCAAATCATGAAGTAATCACTGAAACTGAGGCCTATTTTGACGAGTAACAGAAATCGTACTATAAAAGTGGTATCGAGAAAAGTTGGAAAATCGCTATACTCATTGTATCGCCCTTGAAGGCAACTATGTTGAATAATAAAATCGAAATTTTTCAAATTTTGTTTTTTTTTTTTACTTATACTACGGACTTATTGAATTACACAGAGAGATACTGCCAAATTTCAAGAAAATCGGTTTAGATGTTTGCTGTCCATAGGCCACAAACAATCATAAAAACACTCATTTATTTTTATACATAAGATTAAATGCGACATTCCATGAAGTGCTGCGAAGGAAGAGTATGTTCGTCTTTTTTTCAATATATGGGCTTTTTTGGCAGTGTAAATAGCATCCTATAATCCAAGTTTAACAGCAAAAGGATTAAAGCACTAAAAAGTAAATACTACCTATGACATATGTCATGTGACGTAAGTTAAAGATATGCGTTTTTGTATTTGTTATACAATAACCATGGATATAGGCTCTTCCCCTTTTTGGAACACTACAAACATATTAGGGAACTTTAATAAGAAATGGGTCTCGCGTTACTAACGGAATAGAAAAATGCGAAATACTGGAACAAACATTTTGTCTTATTCACCCTATAGGATTTATACAGATATGATAAGGTAGTCTTTAGGCAAAATGGAAAACCATTCGATAGCTTCGATAGTTTGCAAAAAAACTATCCATACTATCGATGATATCGGAAGAAAGCGGGGAACAGCTTTCTTTGATAAACTTTTAATTCGTATTTCAAAGATTAATCCCTCAAAAATGAACCTATTCTCCTGTTTCAAGTCGCACAATAAGAAAAAAAAAAATTTGTGGAAACTAGACTTATGTATCATTTCTCAGTAAACGGAAGCAACACCTGCACCGTAATAATTACGAGTAGAACAACATGCTATGGTCTGACGAAATGAAGATTTATTTTTCGGGTCAAATGCAAAATCGTTTGTGTGAACATATTTTAGTTACAATTCATACTTTATTTGAGTTTAATAAATAGAAATTTATGAAACTGTTAAGCTGTGTCCCTATGTAACTATAAAAGTTTACAGACGGCTAACAACCTGCGTCGAGCAAATTTTTGAAAATGTGACTTTGACAACATTAGTGGTCTCGGTGTTTACTCTTAGAATTCGACGATAGTATCGATAGTCAAAAAAAAAAAAAAAAAAAAAAAAAAAAAAAAAAAAAAACCTATCGATGGTCAGCCAAAAACAAAACTATCGATTGTTTTGCAGCTCTATTAAGAAGAAAAGATTTATTCATGACTAAACTGTTTACCTTGTATAGAATATAAAATAAAAAAATAAAAAATAAAGAGAAATTAATGAAAAAAAATTGTTATACAATAACTTTCAAATTCACAATGTCTTAGTCTTTTAAAAGAAATATTTTAGATACATCACTAAAAATATTACATGTGACATGTCAGGACACTTCATAATTTTTATTATTTTATTATTTATTTAGTCTTTTAAAGAAAATATTTTAAATACTTATGTATATAACTTTTAAAATGATGTTCTTACAAGGTTTTAGTCTTTTAAGGGCTATATTATGGATATTTCACTAATAAATACTACAGGTCACATGTCATGTCATGTGACACAAGTTTAAAACAACGCCAAAATTGCAGTTCAAAATGTTTTTTTTTTTTTTTTTTTTTTTTTTTTTTTTTTTTTTTTTGTTATTTGGCACGTTTTTTGACAAATATTGTCATGTTACTTATACGTACAAAGAAATATATTTTATACATACATATGAAAACAGTTTTAGTGATTTTAGAAAATTAAGGGCTATATTTGGTTTCATTTTAATGTCATGTTGGTACATTTGGATTTTTTTGTGTACATTACTTGTTTAAAGTGCATTTAGTTCTATGATATTATTTTTATAAAGATTCGTTTTACTTAAAAACAAAATAAAATTAAAGCTATCGTTGACAGATTTTCAAATCTAAATCAGAAGCAAAAAACAGAAAACCATAAAATATCCAAGTATCTCTGCATGTAGATGTTTTTGGTCTTTTTTTCTATTTCCTCTGGCTGCCAAAATGCACGTTTAATGGCTGGCCCAGTGCTGGCAAGCAATTTTATATGCAGCATATTTGATGTGTTTTTTTTTTTGTTTTCTGCTCTGCATATGTATGTGCTTTTAGGCATTAATATATGTAATTATTTATAAGATCAAGTTGCAAATTTGTTACTATTTTTAAAATTCATTTTTGTATTTTTTGTTTTTTAAACATTTTTCCGGTTCAGTTAGTTTGACATACTTTTCTTAAAAAAAAAAAAAAAAACGGTACTTTAAGGCTGTTTTTGTTAAAGAGTATCTTTGAAAATTTGAAGGTAATGATGAAACTATTTAGAAATACAGAAATACATTGTTGAGAAAACTTAAACAAAACAAATAAATTTTAGTCATTTACCATAATATTTTGTTAATTCCAACTGTCAACTTCCCCTGCTAATAACAGTAATTTAAAACGCTCATTTGTCGCTTTTACTTTTAAAGTGGGTGAAGTTGCCCATCGACTTTTAACAATAATTTTTTTATTATATATAAACGTTCATAAATTCTTGATTTTACGGCTTTTAAATCAATTTTGTCTTTTTAGTTAAAAATTTACATATTTTTGAATTAATAATATTTTTTGTTATAATTTATGTCTTGTTTTTGAAAAAATTATGTTTTATTTTAATGTTGGACATTAAAAATTATACATTATGTAAAATAAATGCTAATAATGATTTTATTTATAACAAATGTATACATTATATCAATATTAAAACAAAACTAGCAGTTACAAAATAATTTTTTTTCTCTCTCCAACTTAAAAGCGAAATCTTGTAAAAAATCATTTAAAAATTAAAAAATTAGTTTTAATTAAAAAAAAAACACATTTTTGTGAAAAATGATGGGAAATACAAAAATCTGTAAAGAAACCTTCCTTTTTAATGTCATTGTCACTTGTCAGTTTATATAATTTTTTTTTTAAATTAAAAAAATAAATAAATAAATTATACATTTCCTACTGAACGCGGAAGTGATGCAAATGGTAATGAATATAGCAGTGAGTAGTAAGCGCAGTGACAATTTAAAGGACGGAATGGCAAGGCTAAAGAACATGAATCCGAACACCATATATAATCGTAAGAGACTTGTCTTAAGGCCGTAAACAAGAAGTCCAGTATCGATATCCGGAAAAAGTGTAAAGATGCCAACAAGGCCTGGAAAGCGGAGCAAGAAAATGATACAGCAATAGAAGCCAAACATGATAGAAAAAGGGAAGGTTTGAACAAGCTGATTGGCGGAAGAATAAAGGCTGGATATGATCAGGAGATGCGTGAGGTGAAAACAGCTCTACTTCACAGCCCACGGCAGAGGAGTGTGTTGACCACTAAGCTGTATAATAGGGGAAGCTACAAAGTAACTTAGAGATTAAATGACGTCAACTATCGGATCCAGAAGCATTCTGACCCGAGAACAAAAATGAAGGGCGCTTCATGAACAATGGGAGTAGAGATAATGAGCTTATTCGGTACAAACAGACTTAAGTTGGCGGCAGTGTTACAACACTACTGTCGTTTATTACATTGCTAAATGGAATAAACAAAAGAGGCAAAAACAACTATACTGCTGTTTATAAGGCAAGAACAACATAAGCAGTAACTTAGTAAATAAAAATAAACAGCAACAACAAAAATAGGCAGAAAAGAAAACAAATAACAAACGACAACAAAACAATAAGAACTAGAAGAATTAGATGTTTACATTCGCATGGCTTTATAAGAACTAAAAAGAAAGTAAAGAAAATAAATGGAATCTACTTGATATATAGAGAGGTGCGAGAGTTTTCGAAGCACATCAATGCTGACAGCAATCAGTTTATTGGTGTAAACTCAGAGTGGAGAGAGTTTATTGGTGTAAGTTCATTATGACATGTCTAAATGACGTGAACTCAGCGAACAAAGTTTATAAGAATTAAACTCGTGAATTGAGTCATGTAGTATAAACCAGTTTAGTTGGAGCTAACTCAGTAAAGAGAGTTAAATGTGGATAATCTCTGGTTGAAAAATGTGTGATCGAACCTAAGTTGTAACATCGATCGGGTTAGAAGATCTTAAGGTAGAAAGATCCGTTGAGTAATTGTTGTTCTTTACAGAGTTGTAAACAGACGAAGTAGAATAGAAATTTTTATTGCTCACAAAAAGCCTACGCGCAGTGGGACATAAAACAGTGTTCAATAAAGGATATTATGTAATGAAAAACTAAACACAAAATATATTATATTTTAACTGTAATCAACGAACTCATAAATAAACATTTTTAGAAGGAAAAACGTAACAATATATTCCCCTCTATCCTATAAGGAGCCTAGCGCTTCGGCAAATGATCTCCAGTTTAATCTATCCAATAACCAATTTATTGCATTTTGGGCTATGTTGTTATGGAATTTTTTTTAGCGTATGGCCCATCCAGTTTCATTTATGTCATCTTATTTCCATCTCGATATGTATTTGACTGGTTTGACGCAGTAACATACTTCTGATCTTCCACAAACATCTGTGAATGAATACCTGTATAAACTTGATGTCGATAAAGTGAGGCGTTCCAAGTCTCACAGCCATACAAAAGTATTGACATGACGTTCGAGTTGAATATTCTAATCCTAACATTCGATGAGAGTGAGGACAATCAGAAATTGTCTACCTCCTCAATAGTACTCTCGCCGTGTAAATCGCTGTTTATTCTCAGTACTTTAGTTTTTATTACGTTTATTCTTAATTCTGCCTTGGCTGCGGCTTGGGCAACACTGTCTGGTTTATCCGTCATGTCCGTGTAGTTGTGAGACATCAGACAAATGTCGTACGCATCTACCAAGCGACTATTGAGCTACAAGACTATTTGCCTCTCTATAAAGGCCTCTGGCATGACTATGTCTAAAACAATGTTAATAGTGACAAAGCTCAGCCCTGCCTCACAGCCTTACGTACTGGTACTCTTCGGCTAAGTTTGTTTCCATGAAGAAACCGATACCTTGACCCACGATATAGAACCCTTATAAGGTTAACTAACTACCCAAGGATGAGGCCCATATAACTTCGGACGAGAGTTTATCGACCGGTTTTTTAAAATCTAAGGGGTGCATTATGTTTATTGTGAGTCACATCTTAAAGTTAAGTTTTTTGCCCAATTTAATTTGACATTTCTTTGTTTCAATGTTTGACAACTTCAACCATGGAGAGGTACACAATTTAGCAGCATGTTAAGATTGTTGAAGCCTTTTACGAAAATGGGCGTTGAAATCAAAATTCATTTCGTGTACTTCGTGATTTTTTGTTCAGCATAATCGACCAAATGTGTCCACAATCGGGAGAATTATACGTACATTTTAGCAAACCGGGTCTGTAGGAAATGTGGAAACACCTGTGCATTCTTGCCAAGTTCGTTCTGCGGAAAACATAGCTGTTGCTTGCGATAGTGTGGCAGAACAGCCGTGATGTACGCTATAGTGAAATGATAACGGACTTCTTGTAGCTAGAAATTAAGGATATTAACCTGGGAGATATGGGGTTCCAACAGAATGGTGCCACTTGCCACGCAGTCAACGAAACAATGGCTATTTTGCGCGAGCAATTCAATGGCCGTGTTATCTCATGTCGTGGCGATGTTAATTGGACGCCACGATCATGTGATTTGATACCGTTGGACTTATTTTTTTGCGGACATCTAAAAGAAAAGGTGTACGTCAATAGGCCAAGAACTGATTGGACCACCCTTTATAAAAATTTAATAAAAGTTTTCATTTCACCGATTGCTCTACGATTACTCTTATGGTATTAACGTGGTCTGTGCACGAATTTTGTGATCGGAAACCTACTTGTTCGGCTCTCAATTCTGGAGAAAGTATTTTCGATATTCTTTTCGCGATAACCTAGCCTAGCAATGTTATACCCCTCGTAATTGCCTCGATCGGTTAAATCCCTTAAATCTCTGGTAATCTAACGATGATTATCCCCTTAATTTCGTCCGGCAATTCCTGATTTATCCAGATTTTTCTTCTTCTTAATTCTAAAACTTAATAGTTCAATAACTCCGACGGCATGTTATCATCTTATTGTTCCTTAGGGACTTTATGCATTCTATAATTTCTGCAGTTTCCTGGCAATCTATGGGTATGTTCGCTCTGCACATGTGTGAGACTCACAGCTACATATTGGGTCCGCTGCGGTCGCATTACCAGATAGCATTTGCTCATAATAGTCAGCTCATAGTTTTAGTTTGGCTTCTTTGGATGTTACAAGTTCGCCACTTTTTTTTCTTTTCTTATTAGCTTTCCAGCTGCAGTCTTGTGGCTGACCAACACGTTTATAATATTGTACAGATCAGCAGATCTGTTTGTTTCGGCTGCCCACCACGCGTGAGTGTCGAGTTTATGCGACCACGCATGATCAAAAAAATTATTTTATTTTATATTTTATTTTTATAAAATAATTTATTTATCATTAATAGTAGAAAGGAAGGATAAACGTACGTGTTCGAACTAACTCGACACTCAAGCGTAGAGGGCAGACAAAATAAACAGATCTGGTGATCTGTACAATATATTATTATTCGATTGACATGCATTTTATTTATCCGGAAGGTAATCTTGTGGCATAACATTTTACATATGATTTCTGGCATATGAACGCCACGGCTGGCGCGGATGTAGTCCAATCTGGACGTCCAATTTTCGATGACTTTTTCCAACATTTATGGCTGTATATCGGCAATAACACGGCGAATGTTGTCTTCCAAATGGTCAAGCGTTTGTGGCTTTACCGCATAGACCAATGACTTTACATAGCCCCACAGAAAGTAGTCTAGCGGTGTTAAATCACAAGATCTGGGAGGCCAATTCACAGGTCCAAAACGTGAAATTAGGCGGTCACCAAACGTGTCTTTTAATAAATCTATTGTGGCACGAGCTGTGTGACATGTTGCGCCGTCTTGTTGAAACCACATCTCCTGGACATCATGGTTACTCAATTCAGGAATGAAAAAGTTAGTAATCATGGCTCTATACCGATCACCATTGACTGTAACGTTCTGGCCACCATCGTTTTTAAAAAAGGACGGACCAACCCATAAAGCGCACCAAACAGTCAGTTTTTCTAAATGTAACGGTGTTTCCACATACACTTGAAGATTACCTTCACTCCAAATGCAGTTTTGTTTGTTGACGTAGCCATTCAACCAGAAGTGCGCTTCATTGCTAAACAAAATTCGCTTATGAAAATCGGGAACAACGGTAATCTCGTTTTGGGCCTATTCGACGAATCTACACCGGGCGTGAGTCTATTCATGATGAATTGCCAAACCAAACTGAGAATAAATCACTTGACTACTGTTAAATCGGTCGCCATCTTGAAAAGTAATGCCAACTTAAAGTTCTATACCTATAAAGTTCTATACACGTTTATAAAATCACAGATAGGAGTTGTGAGAAGTTTTTAATCTTTATCTGGGTATAGAATCATTTAGCTTATGTCCTGCAAATTTCTCAAGTGTGTAAAATTTGAAATGACCGAGTCATATCATCAATTAATGTTCTAATTGTCTTTTAGCCTGACGTTTCGTGAAGATCAATAGTGGGTAATCGCCTTGGTAAATTATATATAATTTTTAAATTTTTGTTCTGAATTATTTGAAGTCGTTTCTTATGGGTATTCGCACAATGTTTCCAGATGATACAGCCGTATGTAAGTATAGTTTTGATACATAAATTGTATAAAAGTAGTTTATTCCTGATACTTAATTTCGATTTTCTGTTGAAAAGAGGGTATAGAGCTCGACCACAACGTATTGCTCGAAAAAATTTAAAATTGAGAAAAAAATTCATTTATGAAAAATGAAAATGCACTATTTGCAAGCGTTTTTCAGGCATGAGTCTATTCATGATGAATTGCCAAACCAAACTGAGAATAAATCACTTGACAGCTGATAAATCGGTCGCCATTTTGAAAAGTAATGCCAACTTAAATTTCTATACCTCTATAAAAAAACACGCTTTATATATATTTTTGTTATGTGTCACCATACATTATTGTACTTGTGTCACCACTAGTCACTTTTTCAAATATGTAAAAAAATTATAATTCCTTATATTTAGTCAGAACTTTTTGTAATCTTTCACATTTCACATTGTCATATTTTCAAAAATGTAAAAAAATACAATTTCTTATATTTAGTCATAATTTTTTGTAATCTTTTAAAGGCAAACAATTTTATAATAAACTATTTCATCTTTTTTTAAATTTTAAAATATTTGATTTTTTGTCATTTTTCAATCATATCGCGTCAAGCAGAATTCTGAAAATTTCTTTTAAAGTTTGTCTTTGATACTATTCTCCGATTTATTAACGATAAACAATTATTTTAAGTTTTGTATTATAGAAGTGACACTAGTCACTTTTTCAAAAATATAACAAAATTATAGTTTTGTGCTATTGGCCATAATTTTTGTTTTTCAAAGAAAAAAATTAAAAAACTATTTCAATTTTGAATATTTAAATGTTTAATTTTTTTTCATTTTGTCACTTGTCATTTTTTAAAAAAAGAGAAGCAGAATTTAAAAATTTTCTTTTAAAGTTTGTTTTTAATATTATTGTTTTTTTTTTTTGTCTATTTTATTTATTTTTTAATTAAAAAAAAAATAAAAAACAAATCGATCCATCTGCTGCCAACCAACTGTTTGTGTACGAGTATGTGAGTAAATGAGCGAGTGTGTCATAATTTTGTCACACTTTTATTTTTAAAACATTAATAGTGCCGATGCTGCCTCCAAAACTATTTGAAAAATTTGAATATCTTTGACTTAAACACCCGGTAAATACGTAATAGGAAAATATAAAAACATTATATTTCTAAATGCGTAGGTTGTATGATAATGTAATGCGGTGTTGTTTTATGTATCTCATTTCAATTTTTATTTTGTCTTTTTGGCCTCTTGAGGAGATCTGTTTTAATGGGTTTTTAATTTATTTTTTTTTTGTTTTTCGGTGATGAGGAAGATATTTTCTTATTCATTTTTTTTTTTTAATAATTTTTATGACAAATCAAACAGCTACTTACAAAAACCATAAAAATTGTATAAATTAAAATAGAAAAAATATAAAAGAATTTTGAATAATGAATCGGTGTAGTTTTATTTTTTTTTTTTTAATGTGCTTTAAAAAAAGTGGGGGTTTTTAAAATATTTAAGAAAACTTTTGTAGTTTTTCTTATAATAAAAAATACCAGTAATTTAATATTATTTCAGAAATATTGAATTTCATGTCAAAAATATAAACAAGTTTTTTATCAATAAAAATTCTTGTACAATTTTCTGATCATGTTTTCAATTTGCTACCCTTTTTGCAAATAACAAAAAATCCAAAGCTCACGCGTCTTTTTCTTATTTTTTCTTTTTTAGAAATTATTCCTTTTCTTTAAAGCGCTGTTTACTTTCCAAGCTGGTTTTTTGAAAATATTTGTGGAACTTTTTTCAAAACAAGGGGGTTATTCAAGGGTAAAGGCTGGCTCTCATCGTACGTTCGAATTCAAGTCTGCATATCACATTACAACACTGTTTACCCTATATTTAGTAGCTTTAGCTAAAGCTGTCAAATGTTTTTCTTTTATTTAAAAATTTAAAAAAATAGATAAAAAAGTAGTATTAAAATCATACCCTAGACTAAGTGATAAGTGGGATTATTGGCGATTTCCATAACAAGGTCAAGGATTTTCTGTAACGGATATGAATCTTCCTCTGATTCACACTTTCGTTGGCAATAATAGCTGAATAAACAATAGAGGCTTACGATTGTTATTAGGGGAGTTTAATATCAAGAAATTAACATATTCTACTAAAGTAGAATATGTTTAGTATTCTACTAAAGTAGCTCTCATAGATATTTCCGTTTACACATCAAGCAATCATAGATCTTGGCTACCAAATAAACAATAGAGTCATGGACAAAGTTCTAAGAGCTATGGGGAGGACTGATTTTCTTTAACAAATTTTCTGAAATTTTTCCCGACCGGACTTTTTGGTGAACTCTCAATAGTAAGGTATAAAAGTAAAGGGTCCGCCAAATACATTTTTTTTTTAAATGCTATAAAAAAACAACTACTGAATATTTTCTCAAATTTCTTTTTTTATTTGAAAGTACAATCCTTCCTGTTAATAATGGAAAAAATATCATTCAAATGGCTGCCTCGGCTGGCCATGCAGTAGCCTACACGATAGGTCCAACTTTTAAGCACGAATATTGTCCTTTAAAGCGTCAACTGTCTCTGGCTTGTTGGCGTAACACTTATCTTTGACAGCACCCCACAAATAATAATCCAACGGTGTCAAATCCCAGCTCCGAGGGGGCCAAACGACATAGATCTGCGGCTGATAATGCGATCTTCAAAAACAGGGCGCAAAACATCGAGTGTAGCTTCGGCTGTGTGGCACGTAGCGCCTTCCTGTTGAAACTAAATGTTGCTAATATCCTCCTCTTCAATTTTTGTTCAACATGGCCCGATAACGATCTTCATTGACCGTAACGGCCACTCCTTACTCATTTTCGAAGAAAAATGGCCCAATTATGTCTCTGGACCAAAATCCGCACCAAACAGTGACTCGTCTTGGGTTTATCGGCTTTTCAATGTATGCGTACGGGTTTTCTGTGACCCAAATGCAACAATTTTGCTTGTTTACAAACCCGCCAAGATCAAAATGAGCTTCATCCGAAAAGATGATTTTTTTTGGTAAAATTGGCATCTCCTGTAAGTCGATCGCAGGTCAGATTCCCAGCGTTCTTCAAGCCTATACACAACCATACTCGTTCAGCGGAAGGATAAAACTAATTATCTGTCAAATCAGACATGAGCTAAGTGTTACCATTCACGAAATAAGCACTAGTTGAAAAAAAACGTTAGATGGCGGACCCTGTATAAACTATCAAGATTTTCGCATCAGCCGAGAGAAGGCAAATTGTAAATAAGTAGTAGCACTTAAAAACATGTTTTTCATAAGCATAAGCCATTGCGTAGCCACGTGATGAGTTACAATCAACGGGATCTTACGAAAGAGAGCAGGTAAAATGCCGGTACCATCGAAAGTATACTTATCAACGTACTTTTTAAATGGCATAAATAGGAACTTTCTCAAGGGTCAGGTATTTGGGTGTGACTTTTTTTTTTTTTTTTTTGCTCTAGGAAGCATATTGGCTTTTCACAAGCCATGGCTTTGTTCCAGTTTCTTTAATCAATTTTATCTTTCAAGCTAAGTAGATGGATTAATTCGCTGTAGCTTCCTCCCTATAATTTGTGAAGATCCTTACTAATTGGTGGTGATATTTACTTTCGCATTGTAAATTTTTCCCAGAAGATGTCGTTGTCGTGTTTTTCTTATCATTCGTCTGAAGTTTGTTATCATCGACAGAGTTATGCGGGAAGGTCAGGAGGGCTTTCTTCTTTATTATTTTTTTGCCTGGAGGGAAGTTGAAGCCTCTTTATTAAACATTCGTTTTTTCTTCGTCATGTTCTCTGCTGAGTCTCGAACTTGGGTCGTTTGTGTTGTTATGCGTGGGCTCTAACCACTACACCACGCCACCCCCGCCATCTGGGTGTGATATTGGACTCACAACTTCATTGGAAGTTGCACATCGATAAGCGTGTAAAGAAGGTCTGTGTGGCTTTTATACATGCATATCTATGTTTGTCCAAAAATGGGCACTTAAACCATGAATGGTGCTCCAGATTTATAAGCTCGTAATTCCGCCAATTCTCACATATGGCTGCCTGGTGTAAGAGCCCTTAGTAAGAGCCTTATCACCACTAGACTGCAGAGAGTTCAAAGGTTCGCGTATTTGGGTGTTGCTTGCAAGACATGGCCCAGTGCTGTGTTCGTTCTGCACCTACTACCCATTGAACTCCACATTTTATCGCGTTCGGTGCAGAGTGCGATAAGGCTGAAAGCACTCGCTATGAAGTAAGATTTCGACGAATTCTGGTATTACGATCTTCACACATAGATCCAAGATGCCATCCGGTGTTTAAGCTGGTATTTTCTTCAAGCCTGATAACTTTGCGGAATTCTTTAGACTACCGGAGGTCTCTAACATTTTTTAGGAGAAGGTTCATGCAAGCTTGTAGGATGCTGACTGATCGGAGATCTGTGGAAAGGATCACAGAATTTTCTCTGATAGTAAGCCAGCTATCAGGCTAAGAGCTGCTGTCCCACCTGTCGTATTTACCAGACTTGGCTACTTCCAACTACTATTTGTTTTCATCGATGGGACAAGCATTGGCTGAGCAGCAATCCGATTCCTACGAGGAAGTCAAAAATTGGGTGACAATTGATTTGCTTCAAAAGACGAACAGGTCTATTGGCGTGGAATCCACAAACTGCCTGAAAGATGGGGAAAAATGTGTAGCCAGCAATGGCCAATACTTTGAATAAAATGTTTTTTACTTTGTTTTTAAGAGTTAGTGTTTTATTTCCGCTCATTTCATATCGGTACACCTGGTATATATTCTAGTGTTATACACGTTCACTAAGTTACCTCTACACCATACCCATCTAGAGATAATTCTGATTTCAAGCACTCTACCAAAATCCATAAAAGGTTTAATATAGTCAGATTGGCGGCAATAGGTTTAAAATCTACGTGAGTCTATATTTCCTTAATCTCCAATATCCAAATGAATAAAGCATAGCTGTGCTGCAGACAGAGTTAACCATTAAGTGAAGTTCAATAGACAAAGCTGCAGTGTAGTTAGGTTTGCTACGAGGGCGGATTGATATTGAAGCTACCTAGCGCTAGATGGCAGAACAAACACAAAAATTTTTTTTCTTAGAAATTACGATCTGTCAAACGTCAGCTGTTAAAATTTTAGCCAAATTCATCGATTAGTTTATTTGTTGTAGTCGTTTGAAGTAAGCAACTTTTGTGTTCCTTGGAAAATGGAAAAAAGTGAATTTCGTAAAGTGATTAAACACTATAATTTGAAAGGCAAAACGGCGAAAGAGACAAAAGAAAAGCTTGATAAACATTACGGCGAATCTGCTCCGGCAGATTATATAGTAAAATATTGGATTGCTGAATTTAACGGGGCCGAACAAGCACTGCAACAATACCATCAACAGGAAGGCCAAGAGAGGTGGTTACTGCATGTTCGCCGGGTCAAAATCCGTGAGATTGCTGAAATGGTAAACATATCATATGAACGTGTGTTCAACATTTTGCATGAACATTTGCATTTGAAAAAGCTATCGGCAAGATGGGTGTCGCGTTTGCTCAGTGTTGAACAAAAACGAGTTAGACAGATCACTTCACATCAGTGTTTGGACGTGATAAAGCATGATAAAGCATAATCCTGCTAATTTTGGCGTAGATTAATAATTGTTGATGAAACGTGGACCACTGTATGGCCACTGTATTTTGGAATGCACACGGAATATTGCTAATCGATTATCTTGAAAAGGGATCCACAATCACAGGAGAGTATTATCCTGCATTATTGGATCAATTGATTTATGCAATCAAGGAAAAACGACCATATTTAAACAAGAAAAAAAGTGCTCTTTCTTCAAGACAACGCACCGGATCACACAGCATTAGATGCGATGCTAAAACTACGAGAAATCCCCTTCGAATTGGTTGATCATCCACCTTATAGTCCAGATTTAGCCCCTAGTGACTTTTTCCTGTTTCCAAACTTGAAAAAATGGCTCACAGGAAAAAGATTCATCTCAAACGAAGAAGTAGTTACCGAAACAAATGCGTATTTTGAGGAGTTCCCAAATCGTATTATTCAGATGGTATAAAAAAGTTGGAAAATCGTCTTACTAAGTGTATTGAGCTAAATGTTGAGGAATGAATGGTTTTTGAAAAAAAAATGTTTTTTTCCTACTTAGGTAGCTTCAATATCAATTCGCCCTCGTAGATGGCTTAATTTCACCTGATTTAGAATCAAGAAATAGAAAACATATTCTTCAAGATTTACATTTTTATAACAAATTTTTTATAATGGGTGTTCCAAAATGTGTGTACAAATTTGACCAAAAATAAAACACCTTTTTCTTATACGAAAAACTGATTCAATTGGTTTTTGTAGGCCTCTACGGAATTTCAATTTACACCCTTAAGAGAGTTCTGCAGAGATTGAAGTATATGATAGATTATGCAAGGTAAGAGCAATAAAACTTCACAGTTTCTGCTGGGTCATCAAAGATGTGTGTAGTCTGCCGTTTCACCTTTTCTGTTGATCAATGCTGACCGTATTGAACTGCTTGCTTCAATCTTATTAACTGTTAACAGTAGAGTTCATAATAAAACATTTGGTCAGGTTGTAAAAGCTCAAAATGAACAATTCCCTCCCAATCCCACTAGACAAACAGCATTACCTTTCATTTTGTCCATCCTGGCTTAGCAACCGTCTTGTAGGCTTCACCTTGCTTATTCCGTGATCTTTTTGACACATTATTGTCGTACGTGATTCAATTTTATATAGTTTTACCAAAGATCCAGTCATATTTTTGACTGTCAAAATATTTTGAAAAATCAAGATTTTTTCGAAATCAAGAAAGTTGAATCTGGCAACCCTAAATGTAGTGTTCAGCGCGTGGTGAAATAATTATAAGATGATGTTTATGACACGGCCGATTTTTTTTTTAAAGTTTCTTATTAAAAACAGACACATAATTCTTGTTGAAATTTGGCCATTATTGTGAACATTTGTGAATTTATATGTTTTTCTAATGATTTTTTGTGTTTTTTGAATGATAAATAAATAAAAAATAAATAACTCCACTAACTTTTCTTTCATTTGCTACCGCTGAACAAAATATCAACGATTTGCGCATTTATATCAGTGTTGGCAACCCACTGTGTAACCCAATTAAACTCACCCGGGTTTTATTGGTATTATATTTTTAAAAACCCGATGGGTTTTTTTTATTTAAAATTTTTCGCAGTTTATATACAGCTGAAGTAGAGTTTACATTTTGGGAGAGAATTCAGCACGTTTTTTAGCCCAAAATGATAATGATTTAACAAATGTATTGTTACGTTTTTACCTTTTTAAAAACGTGTTTTTATGAGTTCGTAGATTGTCGTTAAAATAAAATATATTTTGTGTTTGGTTTTAATTTAAAAAAATCCTTTATTCAACACAGTTTTGTGCAACACTGCTTGTAACCTTTTTACAGGCAATAACAACTTTCTATTCTTAATTACTCCCTCTGTTTGCAATCTTGTAAACAACAACAATTACTCGACAAATCTTTCTACTTAAAGATCTTCCAACCCGATCGTAGTTATAACTTAGATTCGATCACAACCTTTTCAACCAGAGGTTATCCACACTTAACTCTCTTTACTGCGTTAGCTCCAACTAAACTGGTTTTTTACTTCACTACTAGCTTCACGAGTTTGCTTCTTATAAACTCTCTACACACAAACTGCACTCGCTGAGTTTACTTTACTTAAACTATGCTCACTGAGTTTACAACACATCAACTTGTTCACTGAGTTAACACCAAATATACTGATTGCTATTCGCATCGAGGTGCTGAGTAAACAACACATCGAAAGCTCTCGAACCTCTCGATATTTCAGGTAGATTCCATTTCTTTCTTTTAATTTCTTTTTAGTTCTTTTGTAGCCATGCGTATGTAAACATCTACCTCTTTCAGCTCTTAGTGTTTGTTGTTGCTTGTTTATTGTCTGTTACTTGTTTTCTTTGCTGCTTAATTATTGTTGTTGCCGTGTTATTTTTATTTACTTTGTCTCTGCTAATGGTTGTTGTTGTAGCTTTTTTACAGCTTTTGCTTACTTATTTTAGCGATGTAATAAACGCTGTGATGGCCAACCTTATTTTCGTAACAATATGTATTAAATCATTGCTTAATCTTTTCCCCACCTCTGAGCCAATTTCTGAAACACGTTTCTAAAAAACTTCTAGTCTTTTGCAGCGATCCAACTTTGAACCCAATTTTATATAACTTTAAAAGAAGTGATTTGGTGACATGCTAAAAAATATTGTATCTGTCGAAACAACTAATAATCAGATCAACCAATGTTTGGAGAAAACTGCGGCATTGATCGTTTCTAACAATCGTTTGGCAACTTCCACAACGTGAGGCCGAGAGTTGACATGCAAAAGAATAACTTAATTATGTCTGTATTTGTATTTCTGCCATTTTTCTCTTTCGCTGTTCAAACGAAGTAGTTTCTGTCTGCTTTAGCAGCCTATAGTACACAAAAAATTGCTTTGCAAATATTATTATTATTCATTCTCATAACATTCCATGAAAGCACATGGGGATTCTCTCAGTCAATGAACTGCACACGATTCTATTTTTAAACTTATTGAAAGGAACCTACAGTTAAACGCCGGCTCCGAACGGCAAATGCATTTAGAGAAGTTTTCAATAGTATTTATATACTCATAACCAGTTACTAGCTAATGTTATGAGGTGATACCGCTGTCGAAAAACTTTTCCTTTTTTGTTAAGACGGTCTGGCCTGGTATTAAACCGGCGACCTTCTCGTTGGTAGGCGGGTGTCTTAACTACCATACCACAGCGGCTTTGTAAATACAAAACAAAGTAATTTTACTTACAAATAAAATTTATTGTCAAATTTAACGAAATCAGGGAGCAGTTATAAGACCGAATAAAACCCAATAAAGTCCATTGTACTGTTTTTTTTTTTTTTTTTAACAAATCAGGTTTTTGCCAACCCTGATTTATACATATTTTTAAGAAGAGCATTGCCAAATTGAGCGTTGGTCTCTTCTAATGTGGAAGACGGGTTACCATCATTATTTGAAATATTTTTTATTAGTATTTCTTTTTAATAAAACTTAAAATTTAATTTTTTATTTGTGTTGTTCTTCTCGTTTGTTTATACTTTTTCACTTTTGACAGCTGTTTTTTTAATTCACCACGGCCACTTACTGGCATTTAGGAACTTAAATATGTCCTGTTGTTTTAGGCTGCCACCACCTTATAAAGGCTCCGCCATCTAACGTTTTTTTTTCAACTAGTGCTTATTTCGTGAATGGTAACACTTAGCTCATGTCTGATTTGACAGATAATTAGTTTTATCCTTCCGCTGAACGAATATGGTTGTGTATACGCTTGAACAACGCCGGGAAATATTGCGACATTACTTTGAAAATCATGGTAATGTTGCAGAATCACAAATCATCTTTTCAGATGAAGCTCATTTTGATCTTGGCGGGTATGTAAACAAGCCAAATTGTCTCATTTGAGGCACAGAAAATCCGCACGCATACATTGAAAAGCCGATACATCCAAGACGAGTCACTGTTTGGTGCGGATTTTGGACCAGAGGCATAATTTGGTCATTTTTATTCGAAAATTAGCAAGGAGTGGCCGTTACAGTCAATGGCGATCGTTATCGGGCCATGTTGAATGAATTTTTGTACACAAAAATTGAAGAGGAGGATATTGGCAACATTTGGTTTCAACAGGACGGCGCTACGTGCCACACAGCCGAACCTATACTCGATGTTTTGCGCCATATTTTCGAAGATCGCATTATCAGCCGCAGAGCTGATGTCGTTTGGCAACCTCGGAGCTGCGATTTGATACCGTTGGACTTTTATATGTGGGGTGCCGTCAAAGATAAGTGTTACGCCAACAAGCCAGCGACAATTGACGCAATATTCGTGAAGCCATTGGTGAAATACAGCTGCACACAATCGATAATGTGCTTAAATATTGGACCGATCGTGTACTGCATGGCCAGTCGAGGCAGCCATTTGAATGAAATTATTTTCCATTATTAACCGGAAGGATTGTTCTTTCAAATAAAAAAATAAATTTGAAAAAATATGCAGTAGTTTTTTATAGCATTTTCAAAAAAAAGTATATTATTTGGCGGACCCTATATAATTTCACCATGGTTCAGTGCCTCTGAAAGACTAAATTCCAGCGCGCCTGTTAATTAATTTTGCTTTTTTTATATTGTCGTAAGGCTTTTCAAGTTCGTTTTCTGCTCATTTCTTATGAAATTTTTCAATTTTTTTTTTATTCTTATAATTTACAAAACGTTTTAATGCATTATGAATTTGTAAGTTCTTACTAAAACGAAAATATAATAAAAAAATCGAAACACTGATGTCAGTTAAGTAAAAGAAAGGCTTTAGAAGAAAAAAGCATGAATACCCTTTACTTTTCCTCATGTCGAAGTGAGGAAGTGTCTGTATATTTTTAATAATTTTTAATATTAAGCACGTTTATAAATTATATGAATTTGTTGTCATTTCATAAATACATAATATATGACAATGTTTTGTATACGTTTTTTTTTTCTTCTCCATTTCTAAAGATGTTAATCGTTGTGGAAAATCATGTTATTTTTGCCTGACATTTAAAGGTTTCTAACACACAACATCATGTATGAATACATGGAGAATTGGTATGGACGTCAATTGGAATAATTTTTAATACAAAAAAATACAAAATGAAAAAGAAAAGTATTAAATTTCATAATTACAAGCAGGGATAGAACAAAAAAAAGCCCTTAACACGTGTTTTTCATAAAAATTAAACAAAAAAACAAAAATAATAAAATAAATTAGGGAAGAAAATATAGAATTTTTATTAAATATTTGGCGCCATTTTATTATTATTATTAATTTTTTTTGTGAATGTACTCTGGAAAACGTTTGGTACTTAAGTTTGAATTTTTTTTTTCAAAATTTATTATTTATGATATTATTTCTAAAAATAATCTTTAAGGAAAAAATTTATTAACTTGAAATATTTTTCAACTAAAAATGACCCAAATAACATGAAAAACCATAAATCATATTAAACGTGAACAAAAAAATAAAAAAAATTCCTTAAGATATATGGAAATTTTAAAATAAAATGCGAAATAAGAAAAAGAAGTTAAATTCTGTTTTTCCTATAAAACTTATTTATTTTGAAGTAAAAAAAAAATTAAATTTTTTATTTTTATATTTTTACAAATGATCTTGTATTTTAACGGCCATATGCAAAAAAAAATCTAAAAGTAGACTTGTACGGCACCGTTAGTTACCACATGCTTTAAGCTTAACAAGCGTTCCTTAAAAAAACTTATGCAAAAAACCTACATTAGCTAATGATTGCTTAACTTAATTTTAGGTTTTCATACTGGCAATACCCTGATTTTTTTGTATCAGCGATACAAAAAAAACAAATGCCACACATATGAATAGTCCAACCAAATAAAAACTATGTTTATTAATTTAGTTTAGAATTATATTTTTTAATAAACCTGTTTCACTTTTCATAACTTTATTATATTTTATTTAATGCTTTACATACGAGGGCGGATTGATATTGAAGCTACCTAAGTAGGAAAAACATTTTTTTTTTTTCAAAACCATTCATTCCTCAACATAGTCCCTTTTAGCTCAATACACTTAGTAAGACGATTTTCCAACTTTTTATACCATCTGAATAATACGATTTTTTGAACTCCTCAAAATACGCCTTAGTTTCGGTAATCACTTCTTTGTTTGAGATGAATCTTTTTCCTGCGAGCCATTTTTTCAAGTTTGGAAACAGAAAAAAGTCACTAGGGGCTAAATCTGAACTATAAGGTGAACTAATTCGAAGTGGATTTCTCGTAGTTTTGGGTTCGTATCGAATGCTGTGTGAACCGGTGCGTTGTCTTGAAGAAAGAGCACTTTTTTCTTGTATAAATGTGGTCATTTTTCCTTGATTGCATCAACCAATTGATCCAATAATGCACGATAATACTCTCCTGTGATTGTGGATCCCTTTTCAAGATAATCGATGAGCAATATTCCGTGTGCATCCCAAAATACAGTGGGCCATAACCTTGCCAGCCGACTTCGCTGTCTTCGCCTTCTTCGGAGCACTTCCACCAGCTTCCACCCATTGCTTCGATTGATTTTTGGTTTCAGGTGTGTAGTGGTGGACCCACGTTTCATCAACAGTTATTAATTTACGCCAAAAATCAGCAGGATTATGCTTTATCATGTCCAAACACCGCTGTGTAGTGATCTGTCGAACTCGTTCTTGTTCAACACTGAGCAAACGCGGCATCCATCTTGCCGATAGCTTTTTCATATGCAAATGTTCATGCAAAATGTTGAACAAACGTTCATATGATATGTTTACCATTTCAGCATACTCACGTATTTTGACCCGGCGATTATTCATAACGATATCGAGGATTTTCTTGATATTTTCTTCAGTAACCACCTTTTTTGGCCGTCCTATTGATGGTATTGTTGTAGTGCTTGTTCAGCCCCGTTTAAATTCAGCAATCCAATATTTACCATATAATCTGACGGAGCAGATCAATTAATTTTATTGATGGATAATATATACTCGAATAACGAGCTTTGTTTAGTTGTGTTGATTTTATGTACATCACTAAAGAACAAATGTTTTTATTAAGCTTAGTATTTTATTACAAACAAATAGTTTTAAAAGAAAAAAGTTCGAAAATTGGGCCGGGGATGATAAAGTGAAGGTATAAATTTTTATGCATACAATGGGGTGCAAAACCAGGTGCATGTTTTATAGTTGAACAGAAAAGTTCCAATAAAAACTTAAATACTCAATCAAATAAACCGAAACTTCACACATTTATTCATTGTTAAATCTTAATCAAAGACAATTACAAAAGGTACACTCCCTGCCTTTTCTGTAATGCGTAGTCTCCATTTTTACAGATTGCTTCGTAAATTCGACTGGGAATATAATCATACAATGATTTTATGTAATCGAGCGAAACAGTCGACCAAGCCACTTTTGTGCCTTCAATAAGTTCCTCTTTTGTAGTATACTGCTTTCCAGAAGCATACACTTTACGAGCTAGCCATCCCCAAACATTTTTAATGATGTTCAGGTCCGGCGAGTAAGGGGGCCAGTCGAGACATTAACATTTTGATCGCGTAGCCATGACTTTACCACCGGGGCAGTATGAGTTGGAGCATTGTCATACTGGAATGTCTACTGTAACCCTTCCATTATAGCAATAGCGTTCATGGAGGTGGACAACAATTTCAGTTCGTAGGTGCCATAATAGGATATGGCTCCCCACACCATAACCACTCCCGCTCTGCTATGCAAACGATCCAATTGATGCTCCTCTTTTCGAAGATCGTCAAAATAATCCATCAGGGCCTTCTAAATTAAATTTTTCTTCATCTGAATAAACGACACGGAATGAGTTCGGGTTCGACAAAAACCCAAGAGCATATTTTTTTCAGCATCGTTAAGTGGTACAACGCTCTACCTGTGCTTTATAGACTTCCAGAAGGCGTTAGACACTATTGAACACAATGTAATCTTGAAAAGAGTTTTGAACAAATTAACAAATTAACCTTCTAATCAAGAACTTGAGGACGCCAACTGACGGACAAGGCACGAACAAAAATTAAGTGGCCAAATTCCAGTGGAGAAAGGTGTACGCCAAGAATATCTTCTATCTCCATTGCTTTTTAGCATAGTACTTGACGCCGTAATGATCTGTTTGTCTCAAAATAACAAAGGAGTTACGTGAGAACTACTTTCCAGCGATGTTCTTCTGAAACAGAGGGCTAAGCTTGTGGCAGTAAGACTAAATGCGGTCCATTCCTGGCCACATCATTACTATGGACACGCTGCGATCCTTGGGGACCACAGATATACTCGGGTCGATTACATGGTCCCTCATAATAATCACGATAGAAGATTTGACTTTAATATACGTACGGGAGACTTTTGGTCTAACAAACACGACAGTCTTCAAAATGCGCTTGATTTAATACCGACGTCTCCAAGACCAACTGTGTTATAAATCAACATAGAGGGTTCTGACACTAGACTGTCCTATAGGTTGCCTGACCACTGCAGTGTATTTCAGGCGGAGGTCACGGCCATATTGAAGGCTGTGCAATGCTTGCTGAGTGGCTGGTTTTTCTCTGAAAATCTTCGGACAGTCTAGTTGCGATCAATTCACTTGCGAGCGTCACCTCGGCATCTATCCTCGTATGTGAATGTCGCAGATTTCTCATGGAAATCACTGCTCATTTGAAGGTAACTCTCACATGTGTTCCGAGGCACAGGGATATCGTCAGGAATTGCGTTACTGATGCACTGGCTAGGGCGGGTACTGAGCTCGATATTTTTGAACGAGAGTTCATGATTAGTGTCCAGATATTCTCCTGTAAATGTATGGCAAGGCTCAACCTCGTTGGGGCTCGACGGGCTCTGTTGGGCCAACCTTTAAAACAAGAGAACTAAATGTTTTCTAAGGCGCATGGCCATGCATCGAACAATTACGATCCTCACGGGTCATTGCCTGATTGGGAGGAATGTCGGAAGACTCGGCATCCACCCGAACGATTTTTGCAGGAGTTGTGGTTCTGAAGAGAAGGAAGAGACTGTCTGTCAGCTCATGTGTCAGTGTCCAGCCATTGCTACCAGACGACAGAATTTTTTGGCCTCCTATTTCTTGTCATCTTTGACCAAACTTTCCATGACGGTCAACGCAATTGCGAGATTTATTTTGGAATCAAAATAGTTTCCAATGGAAACCGTTAGCTTCTATGCTTGTGTTCTCAAAATGAGCCAAACCTCTGACTGATTTCCTCTAGGTTGAGTCCACCACACTATCTAACCTAACCTAATCTACGTGGGCACTACAGAGTAACCTTGGAGACCTAGAATATGCCGATGACATCTGCCACCTAGCACACATACACAGACACATATGAATGATGTGCTGAATGATGTCAGACAGTACGCCGCGCTAGCATGCGCAAACTTTCTAAGTGACAGCCCATTAGAAAGTGTGGATAACGTGGTCAGATTTCGAATTAATAAGGACATGCAGCATTCAGAGAAAATAAGCATGTTTGGTTTTTTGAAAAAGTTCGGTTACAAGTTGTCGGTAGATGGCGCTAAAATATCTCTGGCAATATTAATTAAATCAGATAACACCATAGTTTGTTCGGAAGATGACATTTTAAGCTTCAAGTTGTTAGAGTCGTATTATTCTATAAAGTTATTTATGGTACATTTAAAAATTCGGAACATTACTGTTATGTTTTGATTTTCTATTATAGAAAAGCTAAGAATGCATCGTAAGCTGCTGAAAAAAGTTGTGTAACAAGAAAATCAGCATCGAAGAGGTGGTCCTATTCCATCTAATAATTTTGATATTAAATATGGTCAAGCAATCGCTAAAAAAGTCGATCAAATCATAAAAAAATTGAGAAACACTGCACATGAGCAGCGTAGACGTTGCTAGGGAAACAAAACAGTTATCAACCATTTGAAGAAAGCTGGATACATAAAGCAGCTCGATGTATGAAAATGGAACGAAATCGAAACATTTCTAAACGGAATGATTAAGCGAATGAAGAAAAGTGGATGATGTGTGAAAAAGTTAATGAACTAAAAAAGCTGAAGTTTTGCAAACAGTGGCAAGGCCAGGTGTGGCAACAAGAAGGGTATGACTGTGTGTCTAGTTGAATTGAAAGGGAATTGCTCATTATAAGCAACCAGTTCTTATTGGTTCTGATCTTTAGTGTCAAAGATTAATGATATTGAAGAAAGGAATTCTATTAAACTGGCAACAAGAAGGGTATTACTGTGTGTCTAGTCTAGTAGAATTGGAAGGGAATCATTCATTAAAAGCTTCTACAACTAGTTCCAGCGATTGGTTCTGATCTTAAGTGTCAAATATTAATGATATTGACGCAAGGAATTCTATTAAACTGGTCAGAATTGATCAATAAAGAAGGTGTTGTGTTTCATCGTGACAACGTCAGAAACTGTAAAGTTTTAAAGTACAGACCAGATATACCGAATCTTCAATTTTTGATTACTATTATTTTGATCTCTACATAAATCTTTTAATGGTGTCAATTAAAGTTAAGTAGGGGCCTAACTGCAAAACGGAATTCGAATAGTTTTTCACTCCGAAAGCCTAAAAGTTATACTCTGATGGATGGCGGTTATCAATCAAAATAGCACATATTTCATTTTTGGAAAAAAAATTAACCGAACTTTTTCGAACAGCCAATATTAATATGGTTTTGTTGGGATTTGTACGGAGATATCAGCAAGGTTTCATCTTTTATTGAACATTTTTATTTAATCGTTTAATCTGATAACTTTTTTAATTATTAGTTCCCATTTGAAACAGTATACCTGGTTGTATACAATTTAATTATAGCTTGTAGGCTGTGATTTTATTAAATATTTAAGGGAAATAAAAAAAAAAATAAAATTCTATATAAACTATAAACGAATCATAACGAATCATCTTTAGTATATTTAACGTACTTTATCCAACATGAAGATAGTACTTGTAATTATAAAACTTTTATTCATTTGCCTAAAAGGGATTAAAACCGATGTAAGTTCTCTATTTAAAATATTTTTTTTTTAAATAAATTTCTGTCATTTTTCTCTATTTAGCCTGACTGGACCTTTGAAATTCTGGAGTTAGATTGCCTTAATAACACCCCCGATATATTAAACATTAGCTTTTATTTAGTTCGTATTTCACGCGGTGTATTTGCCGTTTCAGGCAATTTCTCAGTAGAACAAGACCTTACTGATGAGACTACGACTGTGGGTGATCTATTTTATAGTGCCACAGGTCATAATTTTATCAGAACAGCCTTTCATATACCGGAGGTGGTTTTATCGGAAAGTGTAAACACTTTTTATAGGGATTTATTGTTGGACAGCTTGTGGAATTGCACGGAAAATGCACCACTTATTGCTACAGATGATCCATTTGTAGCACCCCTAACAAAACGTGTAATTAAAGCAGATAAATGTTTTATTTCAAATAGTAATATGCCTTCATTTATGAGACCAGGCTATTATAAGGGAGTATACGCTTTTAAAAAACAAGCCGATTCAGTAATAACTGGTATTTTTAAAATCGATAAGAAGTAAAAACAGGTTGTTAAACAAAACACGAGTATTTAGACGAATAAAAAATTGGTTGTCACAAAAATGTTGTATCAACATTAAATACTACATAATTTAATTAAATTCAATTAAATTAAAAAACACAAAACTTGCGATTTTTCTTAATGACTGAAACATACACATGTAGGTCGGTATCACATTCTGTCCCTTTTTATTTTCCATAAGGGTCTTGCAATGTACATTCGCAAAAAAGTTGTGTATCAATACCAGCAACCTCTTGGCATATACCAGGTGCATCGGTATGAAGTGAGCGTTAAATTACAAACGTCTGCATTGTGTTGGCAATGACATCTGTCAACCATATTCAGTACACATCAAATCGATAAGCAAACAACATCATAGTTTTACAGCGTGTTAAAGATGGCTAACTTTGTACCAGAAAATGATGATTTGCGCAAAGCATTGACTTTTTTTTTTCATTTGTAAAAAAGTGCTGCAGAATCGCATCGAATATTGTCAAGGCATATGAAGATAATGCTCTAAATTGAAGAAATCATGGGTTAATCCGAGACGGCTGCAAAACCGCATCGATTTGGCAGGAAGACAATGCTGTGTGGGACCAGAAAGGTGTGGTGTACCGCGAGCTCCTAAAAACTGGTGAAATCATTAATGCAGATCACTAGCGACAACAAATAAACAATTTAAACCTTGCATTGATCGCAAAACGACCAGAATGGGCCACAAGACACGGCAGGGTAATTTTGCAACATGACAATACATCTGCACACAACGCAAAAAAAGCATCCATTACTTTGTTTCAGTTTCAGCAATCAAATTTGTTTTCGCCTCCATATGATTGTGTGTAATGGTGAAGATCCTTACTAAGTGGTGGTGGTGATCCTTACTTATCATTGTAATTTTTTCCCAGTAGTTGGCCTTTTCTTCTGATTATGCGTCTGATTTTTTTCATCTCTGCTATGGTTCGAACTTTCGCCACTTGTGTTGTACGCCTGCGCTCTAACAAGAACTGGAAAGGTATGACCCTTATGGCCAAGATCAGTAAGGTTCTGCCTAACATAGTTCATGGAAAACTATCAACATCAATTCTAGCAGATTAAGTCAGTGGTTTAACGTGAGTACCTGCCCTAGGACGTTACCTCACGGTGCCAAAGCACGAGTGAATACAATGCGTCCACCAACGCCCCCACCTATGATTAAAATCACCAGTGAGTACCAATTTAAAGCCATGTTATTTGGACATAACCTCACACCTTGGTAAGGTGCCGGAGACTATCTAAACTCCTACCGATCTATGGGTCACGGCACCCGGTTAATGTAACTCCACACCGAGCCAGCATAGCTCTCCCCGCGATTTGGGTTTAAACCACAGCCACCACGTTGCTCCCACAAGGGGGCCTCACCATAGTCGGGCAGGAACCGAAATTCCTGGGGCTCCCGACACCCATGGCACCAGAATTAAGCCTCCGCTCAGGCCTCGTAGCATAAATGCTACTACCAGTGTAAGTCCCAAACAACTTCGGACTGGTGACCAAGATGGTAATAACAACAAACAAGAAACACTCAAACAACACAACAATAAACGGAGCCACCCTCACGGGAGAACTCAAAGTGACATCGTGCGCCACGGACACAATACACAACAACAAGAACACAACCAGTCAAAAGCAGACCAGTACAAACACACAACACCCAAAACTGCAGCCACATATCAAGCCGCAAACAGCAGGTCGGGAAACAGCAAACAGCAGACAATCACAGCAAGCAGCATAACACATCAAACCGTCAGCACACCAGCGGGACGCCAAGCTAGAAAAATGTGTGTGAAGATAAATTTAAATTTTTAGCCGATGCACTTCTGTTAAATTGTGTCTTGGCTATAACAGAGCACTGTTATGTTATTAAAAGAGTAATGTAAAATATAAAACTGCAAAACTGTTAGAAAACATTTAAAAATATAAAATGTATTGCACAAACAAATTTATTTATTTTAATTAAATTATAAGAACTTATAGAATAAGACTGATTTTTCTCTTAGAGATATTTTAATTTGATAAAATTGTCATTTTGTAAAGCATAACAGAACTGAAATTTTTTAAGCAGGCTGGTGGGGATGGAGGGGGAAAACCAAACTGTTAGACATAGTGAAGGACGTTTATTGATCGGAAGGAGTCCCTAAACAACGTCCGAAATATTTCATCTGCCCACATATCACCATTTTTGAGAAAAAGGATCCTTATCCTGGCAAGGCGTAAAATTACATTTTTACGAAAAAACACCATAACTTTTGAAAAAACAAACTGTTAGACATAGTGGAGGGCGTTTATTGATCGGAAGGACTTCCTAAACAACGTCCGAAAAATTTCATCCCCCACATATCACCAATTTTGAGAAAAAGAATCCTTATCCTGGAAATGCATAAAATGACATTTTTACGAAAAAATACCATAACTTTTGAAAAAACAAACTGTTAGACATACTGGAGGGCGTTTATTTATCGGGAGGACTTCCTAAACAACGTCCGAAAAATATCATCCGCCCACATATCACCATTTTTGAGAAGAAGGATCCTTATCCTGGCAAGGCATAAAATGATTTTTATACGAAAAAATACCATAACTTTTGAAAAAACAAACTGTTAGACATAGTGGAGGGCGTTTATTTATCGGGAGGACTTCCTGAACAGCGTCCGAAAAATTTCATCCGCCCACATATCACCATTTTTGAGAAAAAGGATCCTTATCCTGGAAAAGCCCAAAATGGACTTTTTTGGAATAAACGCTATAACTTTTGAAAAAACAAACTGTTAGACATAGTGGAGGGCGTTTATTTATCGGGAGGACTTCCTGAACAACGTCCGAAAAATTTCATCCCCCACATATCACCAATTTTGAGAAAAAGAATCCTTATCCTGGAAATGCATAAAATGACATTTTTACGAAAAAATACCATAACTTTTGAAAAAACAAACTGTTAGACATACTGGAGGGCGTTTATTTATCGGGAGGACTTCCTAAACAACGTCCGAAAAATATCATCCGCCCACATATCACCATTTTTGAGAAGAAGGATCCTTATCCTGGCAAGGCATAAAATGATTTTTATACGAAAAAATACCATAACTTTTGAAAAAACAAACTGTTAGACATAGTGGAGGGCGTTTATTTATCGGGAGGACTTCCTGAACAGCGTCCGAAAAATTTCATCCGCCCACATATCACCATTTTTGAGAAAAAGGATCCTTATCCTGGAAAAGCCCAAAATGGACTTTTTTGGAATAAACGCTATAACTTTTGAAAAAACACACTGTTAGACATAGTGGAGGGCGTTTATTTATCGGGAGGACTTCCTGAACAACGTCCGAAAAATTTCATCCGCCCACATATCACCATTTTTGAGAAAAAGGATCCTTATCCTGGAAAAGCCCAAGAGGGACTTTTTTGAATAAAACGCTATAACTTTTGAAAAAACAAACTGTTAGACATAGTGAAGGATGTTTATTGATCAGAAGGAGTCCCTTAACAACGTCCGAAAAATTTCATCTGCCCACATATCACCATTTTTGAGAAAAAGTATCAATATCCTGAAAAGACCCAAAATTGACTTTTTTGGAAAACACACTATAACATTTGAAAAAACAAACTGTTAGACATAGTGGAGGGCGTTTATTGATCGGAAGGAGTCCCTAAATAACGTCCGAAAAATTTCATCCGCCCACATATCACCATTTTTAAGCAAAAGGATCTTTATCCTGGTAAGGACTAAAATGACATTTTTACGAAAAAACGCTATAACTTTTCAAAAAACAAACTGTTAGACGTAGTGGAGGGCGTTTATTTATCGGGAGGACTTCCCGCACAACGTCCACAAAATTTCATCCGCCCACATATCACCATTTTTGAGAAAAAGGATCCTTATCCTGGAAAGGCACAAAATGGACTTTTTTTTGGAAAAAGCGCTATAACTTTTGAAAAAACAAACTGTTAGACATAGTGGTGGGCGTTTATTTATCGGGAGGACTTCCTAAACAACGTCCCAAAAATTTCATCCGCCCACATATCACCATTTTTGAGAAGAAGGATCCTTATCCTGGCAAGGCATAAAATGACATTTTTACGAAAAAATACCATAACTTTTGAAAAAACAAACTGTTAGACATAGTGGAGTGCGTTTATTTATCGGGAGGACTTCCTGAACAACGTCCAAAAAATTTCATCCGCCCACATATCACCATTTTTGAGAAAAAGGATCCTTATCCTGGAAAGGCCCAAAATGGACTTTTTTGGAAAAAGCGCTATATTTTCGGAAAAAACAAACTGTTAGACATAGTGGTGGGCGTTTATTTATCGGGAGGACTTCCTGCACAACGTCCACAAAATTTCATCCGCCCACATATCACCATTTTTGAGAAAAAGGATCTATATCCTGGTAAGGCATAAAATTACATTTTTACGAAAAAACACCATAACTTTTGAAAAAACAAACTGTTAGACATAGTGGAGGGCGTTTATTGATCGGAAGGACTTCCTAAACAACGTCCGAAAAATTTCATCCCCCGCATATCACCAATTTTGAGAAAAAGATTCCTTATCCTGGAAAGGCATAAAATGACATTTTTACGAAAAAATACCATAACTTTTGAAAAAACAAACTGTTAGACATACTGGAGGGCGTTTATTTATCGGGAGGACTTCCTAAACAACGTCCGAAAAATATCATCCGCCCACATATCACCATTTTTGAGAAGAAGGATCCTTATCCTGGCAAGGCATAAAATGACATTTTTACGAAAAAATACCATAACTTTTGAAAAAACAAACTGTTAGACAGAGTGGAGGGCGTTTATTTATCGGGAGGACTTCCTGAACAGCGTCCGAAAAATTTCATCCGCCCACATATCACCATTTTTGAGAAAAAGGATCCTTATCCTGGAAAAGCCCAAAATGGACTTTTTTGGAAAAAACGCTATAACTTTTGAAAAAACAAACTGTTAAACATAGTGGAAGGCGTTTATTGATCGGGAGGACTCCCTGAACAACGCCCAAAAAATTGAGAAAATGGATCCTTTCCTTTCGGACGTTATTTAGGGACTCCTTCTGATCAATAAACGCCCTCCACTATGTCTAACAGTGTGTTTTTTCAAAAGTTATAGCGTTTTATTCAAAAAAGTCCCTCTTGGGCCTTTCCAGGATAAGGATCCTTTTTCTCAAAAATGGTGATGTGTGGGCGGATGGAATTTTTCGGACGTTGTTTAGGAAGTCCTCCCGATAAATAAACGCCCTCGAGTATGTCTAGCAGTTTGTTTTTTCAAAAGTTATGGTATTTTTTCGTAAAAATGTCATATTATGCCTTACCAGGATAAAGATCCTTTTTCTCAAAAATGGTGACATGTGGGCGGATGAAATTTTTTCGGACGTTATTTAGGATGTCCTCCCGATAAATAAACGCCCTCCACTATGTCTAGCAGTTTGTTTTTTCCAAAAATATAGCGCTTTTTTCAAAAAAGTCCACTTTGGGCCTTTCCAGGATAAGGATCCTTATTCTCAAAAATGGTGATATGTGGGCGGATGAAATTTTTCGGACGTTGTGCAGGAAGTCCTCCCGATAAATAAACACCCTCCACTATGTCTAACAGTTTGTTTTTTCAAAAGTTATGGTATTTTTTCGTAAAAATTTCATTTTATGCCTTGCCAGGATAAGGATCCTTCTTCTCAAAAATGGTGATATGTGGGCAGATGAAATTCCCCGGACTTTGTTCAGGAAGTCCTCCCTATAAATAAACGCCCTCCACTATGTCCAACAGTTTGTTTTTTCAAAAGTTATAGCGTTTTTTCCAAAAAAGTCCCTCTTGGGCCTTTCCAGGATTAGGATCTTTTTTCTCAAAAATGGTGATATGTGGGCAGATGAAAATTTTCGGACTTTGTTCTGTAAGTCGTCTCGATCAATAAACGCCCTCCACTACGTCTAACAGTTTGTTTTTTGAAAAGTTATAGCGTTTTTTCGTAAAAATGTCATTTTAGTCCTTACCAGGATAAAGATCCTTTTGCTTAAAAATGGTGATATGTGGGCGGATGAAATTTTTCGGACGTTATTTAGGGACTCCTTCCGATCAATAAACGCCCTCCACTATGTTTAACAGTTTGTTCTTTCAAATGTTATAGTGTGTTTTCCAAAAAAGTCAATTTTGGGTCTTTCCAGGATATTAATACTTTTTCTCAAAAATGGTGATATGTGGGCAGATGAAGTTTTTCGGACGTTATTCAGGAAGTCCTCCCGAAAAATAAACGCCCTCCATTATGTCTAACAGTTTGTTTTTTCAAAAGTTATGGTATTTTTTCGCAAAAATGTCATTTTATGCCTTGCCAGGATAAGGATCCTTCTTCTCAAAAATGGTGATATGTGGGCGGATGAAATTTTTCGGACGTTGTTCAGGAAGTCCTCCCGATAAATAAACGCCCTCCACTATGTCTAACAGTTTGTTTTTTCAAAAGTTATAGCGTTTTTTCCAAAAAAGTCCCTCTTGGGCCTTTCCAGGATAAGGATTCTTTTTCTTAAAAATGGTGATATGTGGGCAGATGAAATTTTACGGGCGATGTTTAGGGACTCCTTTCGATCAATAAACGTCCTTCACTATGTCTAACAGTTTGTTTTTTCAAAAGTTGTAGTGTTTTTTCCAAAAAAGTCCATTTTGGGCCTTTCCAGGATATTGATACTTTTTCTCAAAAATGGTGTAATGTGGGCAGATGAAACTTTTCGGACGTTGTTAAGGGACTCCTTCCGATCAATAAACGTCCTTCACTATGTCTAACAGTTTGTTTTTTCAAAAGTTATAGCGTTTTATTCAAAACAGTCCCTCTTGGGCCTTTCCAGGATAAGGATCCTTTTTCTCAAAAATGGTGATATGTGGGCAAATGAAATTTCTCTGACGTGTTTCAGGAAGTCCTCCCGATAAATAAACGCCCTGCGCTATGTCTAACAGTTTGTTTTTTCAAAAGTTGTAGTGTTTTTTCCAAAAAAGTCCATTTGGGCCTTTCCAGGATATTGATACTTTTTCTCAAAAATGGTGATATGTGGGCAGATGAAATTTTTCGGACTTTGTTCAGTAAGTCGTCCCGATCGATAAACGCCCTCCACTACGTCTAACAGTTTGTTTTTTGAAAAGTTATAGCGTTTTTTCGTAAAAATGTCATTTTAGTCCTTACCAGGATAAAGATCCTTTTGCTTAAAAATGGTGATATGTGGGCGGATGAAATTTTTCGGACGTTATTTAGGGACTCCTTCCGATCAATAAACGCCCTCCATTATGTCTAACAGTTTGTTTTTTCAAAAGTTATGGTGTTTTTTCGTAAAAATGTCATTTTATGCCTTACCAGGATATAGATCCTTTTTCTCAAAAATGGTGATATGTGGGCGGATGAAATTTTTCGGACGTTGTTCAGGAAGTCCGCCCGATAAGTAAACGCCTTCCACTATGTCTAACAGTTTGTTGTTTTTAAAGTTATGGTATTTTTTCGTAAAAATATCATTTTATGCCTTGCCAGGATAAGGATCCTTCTTCTCAAAAATGGTGATATGTGGGCGGATGATATTTTTCGGACGTTGTTTAGGAAGTCCTCCCGATAAATAAACGCCCTCCACTATGTCTAACAGTTTGTTTTTTCAAAAGTTATAGCGTTTATTCCAAAAAAGTCCATTTTGGGCTTTTCCAGGATAAGGATCCTTTTTCTCAAAAATGGTGATATGTGGGCGGATGAAATTTTTCGGACGCTGTTCAGGAAGTCCTCCCGATAAATAAACGCCCTCCACTATGTCTAACAGTTTGTTTTTTCAAAAGTTATGGTATTTTTTCGTAAAAATGTCATTTTATGCCTTGCCAGGATAAGGATCCTTCTTCTCAAAAATGGTGATATGTGGGCGGATGATATTTTTCGGACGTTGTTTAGGAAGTCCTCCCTATAAATAAACGCCCTCCAGTATGTCTAACAGTTTGTTTTTTCAAAAGTTATGGTATTTTTTCGTAAAAATGTCATTTTATGCCTTTCCAGGATAAGGAATCTTTTTCTCAAAATTGGTGATATGCGGGGGATGAAATTTTTCGGACGTTGTTTAGAAAGTCCTTCCGATCAATAAACGCCCTCCACTATGTCTAACAGTTTGTTTTTTCAAAAGTTATGGTGTTTTTTCGTAAAAATGTAATTTTATGCCTTACCAGGATATAGATCCTTTTTCTCAAAAATGGTGATATGTGGGCGGATGAAATTTTGTGGACGTTGTGCAGGAAGTCCTCCCGATAAATAAACGCCCTCCACTATGTCTAGCAGTTTGTTTTTTCAAAAGTTATGGTATTTTTTCGTAAAAATGTCATTTTATGCCTTACCAGGATATAGATCCTTTTTCTCAAAAATGGTGATATGTGGGCGGATGAAATTTTTCGGACGTTGTTCAGGAAGTCCTCCCTATAAATAAACGCCCTCCAGTATGTCCAACAGTTTGTTTTTTCAAAAGTTATTGCGTTTTTTCCAAAAAAGTCCATTTTGGGCCTTTCCAGGATATTGATACTTTTTCTCAAAAATGGTGATATGTGGGCAGATGAAATTTTTCGGACGTTGTTAAGGGACTCCTTCCGATCAATAAACATCCTTCACTATGTCTAACAGTTTGTTTTTTCAAAAGTTATAGCGTTTTATTCAAAAAAGTCCCTCTTGGGCTTTTCCAGGATAAGGATCCTTTTTCTCAAAAATGGTGATATGTGGGCGGATGAAATTTTTCGGACGTTGTTCAGGAAGTCCTCCCGATAAATAAACGCCCTCCACTATGTCTAACAGTTTGTTTTTTCAAAAGTTATAGCGTTTATTCCAAAAAAGTCCATTTTGGGCTTTTCCAGGATAAGGATCCTTTTTCTCAAAAATGGTGATATGTGGGCGGATGAAATTTTTCGGACGTTGTTCAGGAAGTCCTCCCGATAAATAAACGCCCTTTACTATGTCCAACAGTTTGTTTTTTCAAAAGTTATAGCGTTTTTTCCAAAAAAGTCCATTTTGGGCCTTTCCAGGATAAGGATCCTTCTTCTCAAAAATGGTGATATGTGGGCGGATGATATTTTTCGGACGTTGTTTAGGAAGTCCTCCCGATAAATAAACGCCCTCCAGTATGTCTAACAGTTTGTTTTTTCAAAAGTTATGGTATTTTTTCGTAAAAATGTCATTTTATGCATTTCCAGGATAAGGATTCTTTTTCTCAAAATTGGTGATATGTGGGGGATGAAATTTTTCGGACGTTGTTTAGGAAGTCCTTCCGATCAATAAACGCCCTCCACTATGTCTAACAGTTTGTTTTTTCAAAAGTTATGGTATTTTTTCGTAAAAATGTCATTTTATGCCTTGCCAGGATAAGGTTCCTTTTTCTCAAAAATGGTGATATGTGGGCGGATGAAATTTTTCGGACGTTATTTAGGGCCTCCTTCCGTTCAATAAACGCCCTCCACTATGTCTAACAGTTTGTTTTTTCAAAAGTTATAGGGTTTTTTCCAAAAAAGTCCCTCTTGGGCCTTTCCAGGATAAGGATTCTTTTTCTTAAAAATGGTGATATGTGGGCAGATGAAATTTTACGGGCGATGTTTAGGGACTCCTTCCGATCAATAAACGTCCTTCACTATGTCTAACAGTTTGTTTTTTCAAAAGTTATAGCGTTTTATTCAAAAAAGTCCCTCTTGGGCCTTTCCAGGATAAGGATCCTTTTTCTCAAAAATGGTGATATGTGGGCATATGAAATTTCTCGGACGTTGTGCAGGAAGTCCCCCCGATAAATAAACACCCTCCACTATGTCTAACGGTTTGTTTTTTCAAAAGTTATGGTATTTTTTCGTAAAAATTTCATTTTATGCCTTGCCAGGATAAGGATCCTTCTTTTCAAAAATGGTGATATGTGGGCAGATGAAATTTTCCGGACTTTGTTCAGGAAGTCGTCCCGATCAATAAACGCCCTCCACTACGTCTAACAGTTTGTTTTTTGAAAAGTTATAGCGTTTTTTCGTAAAAATGTCATTTTAGGCCTTACCAGGATAAAGATCCTTTTGCTTAAAAATGGTGATATGTGGGCGGATGAAATTTTTCGGACGTTATTTAGGGCCTCCTTCCGATCAATAAACGCCATCCACTATATCTAACAGTTTGTTTTTTTTCAAATGTTATAGTGTGTTTTCCAAAAATGTCAATTTTGGGTCTTTCCAGGATATTGATACTTTTTCTCAAAAATGGTGATATGTGGGCAGATGAAATTTTTCGGACGTTATTCAGGAAGTCCTCCCGATCAATAAACGCCCTCAACTATGTCTAACAGTTTGTTTTTTCAAAAGTTATGGTATTTTTTCGTAAAAATGTCATTTTATGCCTTGCCAGGATAAGGATCTTTCTTCTCAAAAATGGTGATATGTGGGCGGATGAAATTTTTCGGACGTTGTTTAGGAAGTCCTCCCGATAAATAAACGCCCTCCACTATATCTAACAGTTTGTTTTTTCCAAAAATATAGCGCTTTTTCCAAAAAAAAGTCCATTTTGTGCCTTTCCAGGATAAGGATCCTTTTTCTCAAAAATGGTGATATGTGGGCGGATGAAATTTTGTGGACGTTGTGCGGGAAGTCCTCCCGATAAATAAACGCCCTCCACTACGTCTAACAGTTTGTTTTTTGAAAAGTTATAGCGTTTTTTCGTAAAAATGTCATTTTAGTCCTTACCAGGATAAAGATCCTTTTGCTTAAAAATGGTGATATGTGGGCGGATGAAATTTTTCGGACGTTATTTAGGGACTCCTTCCGATCAATAAACGCCCTCCACTATGTCTAACAGTTTGTTTTTTCAAATGTTATAGTGTGTTTTCCAAAAAAGTCAATTTTGGGTCTTTTCAGGATATTGATACTTTTTCTCAAAAATGGTGATATGTGGGCAGATGAAATTTTTCGGACGTTGTTCAGGAAGTCCTCCCGATAAATAAACGCCCTCCATTATGTCTAACAGTTTGTTTTTTCAAAAGTTATGGTGTTTTTTCGTAAAAATGTCATTTTATGCCTTACCAGGATATAGATCCTTTTTCTCAAAAATGGTGATATGTGCGCGGATGAAATTTTTCGGACGTTGTTCAGGAAGTCCTCCCGATAAGTAAACGCTTTCCATTATGTCTAACAGTTTGTTTTTTTAAAAGTTATAGCGTTTTTTCCAAAAAAGTCCCTCTTGGGCCTTTCCAGGATAAGGATCCTTTTTCTCAAAAATGGTGATATGTGGGCAGATGAAAATTTTAGGACGTTTTAGCAACAGTTTGTTTTTCCCCCTCCATCCCCACCAGCCTGCTTAAAAAATTTCAGTTCTGTTATGCTTTACAAAATGACAATTTTATCAAATTAAAATATCTCTAAGAGAAAAATCAGTCTTATTCTATAAGCTCTTATAATTTAAATTAAATAAATAAATTTGTTTGTGCAATACATTTTATATTTCTAAATGTTTTCTAACATTTTTGCAGTTTTATATTTTACATTACTCTTTTAATAACATAACAGTGCTCTGTTATAGCCAAGACACAATTTAACAGAAGTGCATCGGCTAAAAATTTAAATTTATCTTCACACACATGCTAGAAAAAGGCTAGCCAGGAGACCGCTAAGATGGTGATGCAGGTTCAACCTCCGCTAATAGTTCCGTCCTTCTACGCCTAAACACCTCAAGGGCAAAAACGCCCAGCCTACCATAAGTACGATCGTCCAACAATACCCTACTGAAATCCCACACCCCCCCAGTATGAGTAATACCCATACTATCTAAATCCCTAACGTCATCATAGTCCGGGCACGAAGTCAGTACATGCCTCCAGTCCTCAATTCCCCTCCCACACCGACAGCCCGCTGATTCAGTCTGGCCAATTCGATGCAAAAATGCATTGAAAGAGCCATGTCCCGTCAGTATGAACCCCAGACTCAAGCCAAAGCCAAAGTCAGGGTGTTCCCGTACGAACGTAACGTCCGGAATAAATCCATAAGTCACCCTTCCCTTGTCGCTGTTCGTCCATCTCGTCTGCCACCTATCTACGAGGCACCCCTGCAAAAGGGCCTTATACCTATCTCTCCCAATCTCGAGCTCCGAAACAGAAAGCCAATCGTCCGTCCCAAGTGGCAGTTCCCTCTTGACACTGGGAAACGACAGAGATATATTTGATTACTTCTTTTATTTAACATTGTCCTGGCCTCAATTATGCGGAAGTCGCCCATGGTTTATGAATGGAACAGTCGACTAGAGGAACTCTACTATGCTAATTATATATGTCTGCTGGCGCATTATTACACCGATATGTCTACCAAATTTGAGTGGCGTGGTGTAGTGGTTGGAATGCTTGCATACTACACAAACGCCACATATTCGAATCCACAGCAGAGGACATTTAATTGCTGTTTCAAGTATTTAATTTAATTTTGACAGCTCTCCTACAAATTCATATAAAGGAAGCCCCTGACATTCCAGCTTACCACTGGCGATGATGACAAATATCACAAAGAATAATCAGGAGAAAACATAACCTGCTGGGGAAAAACGGTAATATTGAATACGAATCATTACCACCAATTATTAAGGATCTTTACCACTACAGGAGTGATGGAGAAAATAATTTTTAGCGAAAATTAGCATTTCAGGTCAAACACTTGTTCGAAATTGTCAGACCACTGCGCAAAGCTTTTTCGTGCCCAAGTGATCAATTAAAAATTAAACCACTGAGGCATTTAAAATGCCTTTCTCTCACACTTTCAAAATCCGAGCGGAAAATATCATTCTGCATTTACCTTGCTTGGACAGCCACAAGGAAATTCAGTAAATCACTTTTATTCTACAGAAATTTATGGTGCAGTGTTATAATAGTATTTATTTTTTATAAAATAAAGCTTTGCCTAACCCCACATTAGGAAGTTAAAGGGAATAGTGGTATCCCGCTTTCGGTAGTCGCTGCTGTTGATACACGAGGTATTCTTCCGCCACCGATCCTGTCATGTAGAATCCCACTAAATTCTATACCACTTTGGTGGACCCTTAAATCGAATATGTCAGAGTGGCCCCACCAAAGCTATCTCTCTTTTGCACTGATTTAAGTTTCCACATGGATTGTTTACCATCTCTACGCTTAGGTTACTCAGCTTGACCGGAAAGCACCACGTGGAGGTGAGAGTAGGAAGATTTGCGAAACATGAGTCGTTAGAAGCCGTGGTGAACATGCCAACCTTGACTTTGAGAAATCACTTCTTGTGGCTGCTGAATGGAGACAGCAGAAGAAGAATCCGAGGCCCTAATCGCTGATGACGGAATTGTTACACCACCACCTGATCGCGGTTGAAGAATAACAAAACCGCTGAAGCCGACGAACTGCCGGCTGAGCTATTCAAGGCCGATGGCAAAGAGTTGGAAGGGCGCCTGCACCAGCTGCTTTGCAAAACACGGTCAGATGAATGCTGTCAAGCGATTGGAACCTGAGCAGGCTTTGTCCAGTTTATAAGAAGGGTGATTCCGCTATTTGCGCGAACTAACGCGGGATTAGTCTGATGTATATCGCGAGAGAAGCTGACGCCCATCGTTAACAAACTGATCGAGCCAGATAGGAGTAGCTTATACACACACCACCATGTCTGCGTTTGGTATCCCAGCTAAGCTTATACGAATAAAATTATTTGTGCCGTGGGGTTGAAACGCCAAAGCATCATTTTAAGGCTATGCAGTATGACGTTAAACGCCACGGAAAGCTCCATCAGAATTGGACAAGGCAATGCCCTGTCATTTGACTTCTTCAACCTTTTACTGCAGAAAATTATTCATGCCGCCGGGTTGAATCGCCAGGGCAGCATTTTCTACTAAAGCATCATGCTGCTGGCACATGATGATGGCATAGACATTGTCGGCCTAACTCTCTAGTCCAGAGAGAAAAGCGTCTCGTGGTGAATAAAGACAAGACTAAATATCTTTTGTAAACAACTACAAAGAGTCCACGCGTCTTGGGCAGAGCGTCACTGTTGGCGAACACAACTTTGAAGTAGGAAAGGATTTTGTCTATCTTGGTACCAGCATTAACACCGTAAACGATGTCAGCCTAGAGATCAAAACGAGAATCACTCTTGCCAACAGATGCTACTTTGGCCTCAGTAGACTAGTGTGGAGCAGAGCACTCTCTCGACAAACCAAATTCACGCTCTACAAAACGCTTATCATCCCTGTCCTACCATATGGCGCAGAAGAAGGGACACTATCGAACTACAACGAAAATGTTTTAGGAGCATTACAGAGGAAATTACTTCGGAAGATAGTACGAATAGGAGACCACACACATTTTAACAGCGAGCTGTACGAGCTATACAGGGAAGTGGATATAGTGAAGTGCCTTACGATACAGCAACAAAGGTGGCTTGGTCACGCGCCTAGTATGGATGAATAAACTCCGTCAAGGCAGCCGTATCAAGATCTGATGGGTCCAAGGCGGAGAGCGGGGAAGAGGACGACCACACCTTCGTTGGAGAGACCAAGTGTTGCAAAACCTGACAGCCTTAGAAATCTCAAACTGGCTCCAGCTGGCACCGGATAGATGCAGTCTGGGGTGCTTTTTTGGACTCGGTCAAAACCGACAGACGGTTGTAGCTGTCATACAAAAACTAACTGATGCAATTTGTCCAAATATTGCCAGGCGTCAACTGATAGATGCCTGTTGACAAAAACAGTATTGCCTTTTCAGTTAAAAGGCGAGAAATTCAAAAAGTCACGAACCCCTTGACCCGCCCTTGTATTTTGGTAATTTGGTACTTTCTTTATAAAGAAAATTTTTAAATTTTGTACAAAGTTTGTTAACATAAGTATTTATAATAAAACTTACCTTGTTGTTATATGTTTAAAATTTTTCCGTTATTTTTTTTCTTTGTGTTTTTGCTGCAACTGTAAGAGAGTAAAGGAAAAATAAATTTATTAATATTATTATACGGAAAACAATGGAAATTCCTTTAGAAAATCATTGTTAAAACCAGTGTTTATTTAAATAAATTGTAATTTTATTTTTTCAAAGAACTACCTGCCTTCTCTAGTGTTTGGATTGGAAGCTTAAGCTGTCTTTTTTCGCTTTAAAAACTTTTAAAGTAAAAATGCCGACAATGACTTGAAAAGTTAGATGAGGAGGAAACAACTAAGCGCCTTAAAAGGCCAGTCAAACACAAACTGTTTAGAGTCTGTTGCAAAAAAAAAAAAAAAAAAAAAAAAATCTCTAAATTTTTAAATATTTTATTTATTAAGGCTACAGACTCTCTGGTTTTGTGGCGAAAAAAAAAATAATAAAACAAAAAATGTTGTCTACAGAAATGTTTATCGAAATTGTTGCAAAACACCAAAGAGTTGTATTAAAAATGTAGCAAAAATACCTTATTTAGCAAACAATGGCCAAGTTTTTTGTTGTCAAAATATATCAGTCGTTTGCTGTGCCCTGCTAACTTCACAATCCCCTTTACCAGCCAGTCTCTCTTCAGAGAGACGACGCATAATTTAATGTGATTTAAATTGGCTGGCAAAAATGCAGTAAAGAAATTTATAATGGGGGGACTTTTGATTTGTTTTCAGGTATTGGTTTTATATGCTAATTTCTATCGATTCTATTTTTATTTTTTATTTCCAAATATTTGATTTTAAAGATAAGCATACAAAACATGTCACACACTCTGATTGGATTTGCTTAATTCAAAATCCATGAAATTCGCACCATTTAAATTCGTACTGGACTTTTGGAAGGCATTTTCATTAAATATTTTAGAAGTAAATCCATGCAACACTGCTTCTATTACTGTACTCTGTTGAATTTTGTGTAAACTATCTAGATTTGGATACAGAATATAATGGGTTTTCGTGGTCAACATTATTGTTAACTTTAATAATAATAAAAATTTAGCGTTGCTCCTACAAGGAGCACAGGGCCTCAGTAAATCTTCTGAACAATTATCAATTTTGTGCCAATGCCTTCAACTTCACTCCAACTTTTTGTTCAGTTTGTTTGCTATTTACTTCAGCATTAACCTTCTGTTTGCTTGCAAATTCTAGTCTATAACAATTCAGGTGATATCATTAGGTGGTCTTCTAAGGGTATATCTGATCCAGCGCCATTTACGCTTCCTTATTTTATTCTTCGAAAGGGGGGCTGTTGAACTGCCCTTGGAAAGAGCATATGGTTGAAATAGTGCTATTCAAGAATACTTGCATCTTTCCCATATACATTATTGCAGCGTTTCAAGTTTCGCAACCATACAGAAGGATGGATGCTGGACGATCTCCAGATGAATCTGAGACGACCAAACGTCTGGCGGGCTTTCCGTAATCTATAGCCTCAGCCGACCCTCCGTTTGAAACTGGAGGTAGCACATGGTGCCACGTGAGTCACGAGCCCCACGGAATTCGGTCCCTGCCTGACTTTTGGTAAGAACCCCTTGTGGAAGCTTAGTGATGGCTGTGGTTTTTGAGCTAAAACAGAGGCAGAGCGTGAACTCGTTGTTGTTTTGCATCTCTTTAACTGGGTGCAGTGACCCATATCACGGCAAAAGTTAAATGTCCTAACAAGGTATGGTGAGGTATGCTAGCGCGGCGAATACCCACATAGGCCACTTCGGTCTCTGCCTGACGCTGTTAAGGCCCCCTTGAGGGAGCTAGAGTGGGAGAGTGTGAGCTACAGTCTAAACCGCTTGTTGTGATGAGTTGGAGTTCAGGTATTCTCCAACAATTTACCAAGGTGTGAGTGTTTACGCCTTTGAATTTAGTACTCACTGGTGTTTTTAATCCTAGGTGGGTGGCGTTGGTGGACGCCATGTATTCACTCGGGCCTAGAGCACCATGGGGTATACCAGCGCGGCAAGACTCACGTAAAACTGTGACTTACTTATCCTTTATTTCGTTTGTGGCAATTGTAAATCAGTCCTGTGACGTAGCATTAATGCGGAGAGTTAGTGTTTTTGTCACATTAATCTTTAGACCAGCTGCTTCCGTCGCTGGCGTTAAACTTCGTAGATTCGATGCAAGATCTTAGAAACTGTGAAGCCAAAAGACAAATATCGCCCGCGTAGTCAAAACCGTTTAAGCGGCCCTGCAAACCCCACGTTACGAAGAATCGTATCCAAAGCTATATTGTTACGCTTTTACCTCCTAAAAACGTTTATTTATGAGTTCGTAGATTGCAGTAAAAATAAAATAAATCTTGCGTTTGTTTTTAGTCAGTAATTCTTTACTAATGCAGTTTTATATTACACTGCTCGTAACCTTTTCACGAGCAATAGCAACGTCTATTCTTAATTATACTCTCTGTTTACAACTTTCTAAATAACTATTACTCGACAGATCTTTATACTTAAAGATCTTCCAACCCGATCGTTGTTACAATTTAGGTTCGATTGCATAACTGCGATTGCCAAACACCAGTTCCAATTTTCACCGCTCAATATAAACCCTCACTAAGGCTTATGAGTTTCCAAGAGATCTTCCAACATGACAGAGAGCACCAAATTACATCGTGATTTAATTTACCTTCCCGAAGTATATGAACATAGATACAGTAGAGATCGCTATTCCACAGACTGTTCCACGATGACACGTAAGCTGTTTATGTGATCAATTGTAAAGATGTCATCCCTAATGAACGGAATCTGTTATGGGCAAAATCCCAAAAAGCAGTCCTTCCTAATTGCAATGACTGGAAGAGGGATAGCACAGCTTTCTGTAACAGGAAAGGTGTTGAACAACATCATCTTAAACTACATTGCCAGCCCATTTAACAGACTTTTGAGAAAACAAAAGGACGGCTTGAGTGCGTGCCGATCGAGCATAAATTATGCTATATGCAGTTCTTTCTTCCCCCGTCACTCCTCTTGTGAGCATATGGCTTTCCACAAAGTATAGATTGCCTTGTTTCAGTTTCATTAATCAGCTGATTTGAAGCTGGTGATTTAGTTAGTGAAGTAGATGATTGTAGCTCGTCTGCCTGTAATTGTGTAGTGGTAAAGATCTTTGCTAAGTGGTGATGGGGATTCTTACTTAGCATTGTCCTTTTTCCCCATTAGGTGGCGTTTTTTCCTGACCATTCGTGTGATGTTCTGTCATCATCGCTAGAGGTAAGCTGGAATGTCAAGGGGCTGCCTTTGGATTAATTTGTCTAAAGGAAGGTTGAAGTCTCTTAACTTAACAATTAAAAGCCATAGAAAGCACGACATAGAGCACTGAAAATAATATCCTCGCGGAGAATCTCAGCGTTGGGGATAACATCGGCATACCGTGCGGAATCAAAAAGGCTTTACAGATCATTTCAGGAATATTTCTGGTAAAAGGACGAATGGAAATCTTTGTGGCAAGACAAACCCGCAAATTGAGTTGAAATCGGTACGAAGAAATAAAGGCAGACACCCTGCAAAAATGCCAATCTCGCTCGAACAACGAAAGAAAAGAAAGGCAAACTGCTAGACTTATTTCCGATATAGAGAGACGACGTAAATTATTACGGAACATAATTGCTTTTAGGTCATGGCTACAAGTAGTATTTGTAAGTGAATAAATGTAGTTCACGCCGCTGCATTAATAGCGCAACAAATCTGGTCAAGCTGGATCTCAAGAACACAAAAGATTTGCTCAATATCCAAAGAATCAAACTCAATGTAGTTGTTGGTGTCATTATTGAGCATTGAATATATACTGGTACTCATGCCAGTCGGCTTGGTCGGGACCACCTCGGCAATGATGTCAGCAGAAGCTGCAGAGATGAGGAGGAAGAGCAAACAATTCTCGCTTACAGTGGCGTTATGTGGCAGAAGAAAGAGGCACCTGTGCTTCGACCTTACGACTGGGCTTATGAAGCTGTCGAGTATGGATATCGAGAAACTTAGCGGTTTTATTAGCAATTCAGGGGGACGACGATCTATTGTAGTATCATAGCGGGCGACTTATAACCTACGCGTGTCCTTTTTGTGTTAATAAAGGAGAGCAGTACATTGACGACGCACAGCACACCATCTTAATGACAAAACGACCACAAGAGCGTGGAGCTGAGTGTGTGACTACTAACGCCAAAAACATCAGCATGAAGGAAAGCTGAAAACGTACGGCAAACTTTTGGTTGATGTTGAGAATGAATAATGTTGATTTCGACAGAACGTAGATAGCGCCCTTGTAGACTAGCAAGACAGACTTAAAAAGGAGGTGGTTTTTAGACGGTATTAATGCAATGATGGAGGTAGACTTAGCGCTTGTGAAGATGCGAATGCGAAAATGTATTTTCCACCTTGACTTAAAAAAAATATTAAAACAATGCATGGAGTATAACAAACCAATTGTTACCAGTTATAAAACAATAAAGAGAGAGATCACATCTGGAACGTATTGAACAACATGGAAGTACCACAAAGTATTATAAATAAAAACAAGCTACGACGGCAATAATTGTAGAATTCTGCACAGCGGTAAGTTCAGAGAATCCTTCAAGTCCACCTCTGTTGTAAGACAAGGATGCATTCTTTCACCACAGCTGTTTATCAGATTAACAGCATGTGTACTTCCAACAATTTAAAACGCAATCGAAGCAATTCGAAAAAAGGTTACCCGAGGCTACTTAAAAAAACTTTAATTACTTTATAGAAAATAAACGTTTTAATTTTTTTTGGCTACTTTTATGACTCACTGTTATTAATTCAGATTATATGACATAATCTACACACAGTTCATAGCAAATTAAAATTTTTTTAACCCTTTTCTTTATGAAAAACAATTTAAATTAAATATTTATGTCCGTCTCTTTCTCTCTCTCTCTCTCTCTCTCTGTACATCAAGAGTTTAGGCAGACAGTATGAATAAAACACATTTATAAAGTTTTGGAGTGTTTTGTCTGTCATGGCTGTGTGACGGCCGGCTGGTTTTAAAATCATGAAGCTGTCTACAAAATATGACAATAACAAATACAACAAACGGAAAATCCTCATAAAAGCACGCGCTATGAATTTACACTTAAAAAAGCAACGTAATTCAAACCAAAGAAATTATGACAATAACTTCCAAAGAAATTTTATTTGAACAGTAGAAGGCAAGAATAAATGCATTTCAAAAAGTTTTTCTTTCGTTTTTGCCAATTGTTATATTCTTTTTATTTATTATATGCTACTGTTTTTGTATTAATTTAGCTAAAACTAAAAAATACCTTTTCAAATAAAAGTACTTTTCACTAAATAGTTTTTAAGCATTACACTTGTCTGAATTTGTTTTAAAAAACTTATATGTACTTTGAAAAACACAACTAAAAAGTAGGTTTGGGAAAAGTACCTGAAAACGTACTTATGAAGGAGCAATGGAAAAGGTTTAGTTTTTCATAAAAACTTAAATTTTTACTAAAAATAGCTATAAAAAAGCGATTGTAAGAAATACTTATTTGAAATATGGTAAGAATATTTAACAAATTGCAAATTTTTCTCAGAAGTTTATTTATTAACCATAAATAGCTAAAAAAAAAAAAACGATTTTTTGAAAAGTACCAAAGAAGTCCTTGTTTGAAATATGGTAAGACTGCAAATTTTACCAAAAGAAGTACCTTTGTAAATCTAAGAAAAGTATCCAAAAAAGTACTTGATTGAAATAGCGTATAGAAGCAAGGGAAAAAGTTTAGTTTTTCATAGAAACTTAAATTTTTGTAAAAATAGCTTAAAAAGAGAGATTTTAAGAAAAGTACTAAAGAAGTACTTAATTGAAATATGGTAAGAATATTTAACAAATTGCAAATTTTGCCCAAAAGTTTATTTATTAAACATAAATAGCTAAAAAAGCTATTTTTAGCAAAGTGCCAGTAAGAGTATTTTTATTTCTGAGATAAGTACACACAATAGCATTAATATCAAACAGCGTTGTAGAAGCTAAGGAAAGAGTTTAGTTTTTTATAAAAACTTACATTTTTAATAAAAAATAGCTAAAAAAAAGTGATTTTAAGAAAAATACCAAAGAAGTACTTAATTGAAATATGGTAAGAATATTAAAAAATTGCAAACTTTTCTCAGAAGTCTATATTTTTGTTTAAAAAGTTTAAATTTGGTTTCTAAAAAAGCGATTTTTAAAAAAGTACCAAAACAAGTACTTTTTTAATTCTGGTTTAACATAAACACAAAAAATCAGGTTTGTTAAAACTATCAAAAAAGTACTTTTTGAAAATAAAAAAAAAGTAAATCGAAAGAAGTTGATAAAAACAATGTTCGACACAAACAAGCACAATGAAAAAAAAAATTGTGTTAAGTTTTAAAGCAGTGATTATGAGAAAAGTACCAATTGCTTTTCAAAAAAAATGTTTTTAAATCAAAAGAAATTATAAGAAAATTGATTTTTATAAAAGGCACTAAAGGTATACAATGAATGCATACGCCCTCCGACCAGAAACCAGACAAAGAGCTCGATTTTGGAATCCTAGAAAAAGAAAAAAAAAAACAGACGAAAGAAGATTGGGACCATAGCAAACAAGAAGACAGAATAAAGACGCAACAAAGAAGTATAAGTAAGAGAAACAAAAGCAAACTCCCCCAATGCAGGGAGTCAAGTCAACAGCCAGCTTATGCAAAAGAGGAATCCCTTCAGATCAGAAATCCTCACAGATGAAACTTCACTAAGGACCAACTTCGCTAAAGCCTGCGTTTCAGAACTGCAGGACAAGGGCGAGCAACTCGCTTGAGCGTCTCAGGCTCTCCTTCGTTGCCACACACTTTGCAGAAATTTGGGGTGCCAGTATACCACCACTTAGTTCTTCAATCAGAGCAAAACGCGCAGACAGAAAACCTATCAGCATGGATATTCTACAGTATCCCCTGCTTTTCCATAACCCATCCATTCCTCGACGAGCAATAGATCCATTAAATAAATGAAGAAACTTATAGGGTGTCTTAAAGACCTGCCTGCTAAGTCTACACACATCGTGGCACACTCTCTCAGCAGTATCGTTCCCTACTATATCGTAGTAAATTGGAATTTAACACAGTCCTGCAAGATGAAACCAGCCTTAAGCTACCGTAACACCCATTTATTTTTATTTTTATAATAGCCTGAGGACCAATCCACATATATGACCATATTCTCAACTGTTCCGATACCGCAGCTATAGACCGCAAAGATCTCAACTTGGAAAATTATGCATTCATTATGAAGTCTATAAGACAGTCTTAAGCCACTATCTATCAATGTGGTATGGTAGGTAAGACACCTGCCTACCATACCGTCCTCGAATCAATACCAGGCCAGACCATCTGAAAAAAGAAAAAGTTTTTCAACAGCGGTATCACCCCATAACTTTAGCTTGTAATTGGTTATAAGTATTACTACTATTGAAGACTTCTTTAAAGCATTTGCCATTCAGAGCCGGCGTTAAACTGTAGGTCCATTTCAACGAATTTAAAAATTGATACTGTTTTTACATCAATTAGACAGTCCCACCAACCAGTTGGAGCCATACGTAAAGATCCCATTAACCTCATTATCATATATTCCTTTCACTCCTTGAGGAGCATAGGACCTCTAAGAAACATCTAAATCGTGGTTCTTTTCCAACCTCTTCAACTCGTTCCAAGACTGTATAGCTTGCTCCATCTCTTTCATAACTGTCCTGCGCCACGTTGTTTTCGGCCTTCCTCTCTTCCTCGAACCTTTTGGATTCCAGTCGTATATGATCCTACAGACTCATGTTGAGGTTTTCTGAGGTTATGGCCAATCTAACCGCATTTGCGATTAGCTATCATATATGGTCTCGCTGATGACGTTTGGTCAGAAGGTTGCCCGTTTACAAACGTTTGAAGTTTTTGGAAAATAGCATACGTAGTCAGCCATAAAGCAATACAGACATCAAGTCTGATCGAAATTTTCTTAATTTCGTATCCGATTAGAGAACGCTTGACCGCCAGATTTTCACAAGTTGTGCAAAAGCTATTGTAGCCTTAATCATTCTAGCGTCCACATCAGCTCTCGCGTCACAGTCCAATGTAATAATACTGCCATGGAAAGAAATAGAGTCCACAGATTCAAAGCGGCAATTTTTATGTAAAAATTTGTGGAATTTTTTGACCCGATGTTAGTGGTCTTTGTCACATTAACTCATTGGTCTTATCAACGTTAACTCTCAGGTCATGTTTCTCTGTCTCTTCTACCAGATCATTGAGTTTCTGCTCAATGTCATTATGCCGAGATTTTCGGGCTGATCAGTAAATGTTAATGGTAAGCCTCTCTTTCCTTTATTCATAGATTTCTTGAGGATGTCATCTAAGACCATTAAAAATAAAATTGGTGTGAGAGGATAAAGCCCCGAGGCAGTCCACAGAACTATGCGTTTAAAGCTATCGTAATGGGCTTTTAGCAGAGTTATCAGTTTGTTCGGTATCCCAGCATTGTGCAGTACATTCCATATTGAAGCACGAATGATACTATCAAAGGCTCTCGGAGATCAATGTAAGACAAATGGACGGAAGATCGCCATACATTTACGAGTATATGATCAATACATGATCTGATAGCTCGGAAGTCCGTCTGTTGCTTACGAATAGTGCGATCAAGAGTTGTGTCCATGCGATTGATTAGAATGGATGTTAAAATCTTAGAGAGAATCGAGAGCAGAGTAATGTTCCATTAACCTATCACCACAAAAAGTATATAACAAAATTTGCATAAATTGTTAAACAAACTGGTAAAGATGGTCTGATCCTTATTTGGCAACAGCGTTGACAGACCCATATGATTTTCTTGCCAAAATTTCATTGTATTGTGACCATGTGTATTAAGCGCTTACTGTAATAGTTTTCAAGACAATGAGTAGAAAGTAGTTTCGCGGATTGTTTTTTGATGAGGAAAATACTGTTGAAGCTAAAAAGTGGCTTGATAAGCATTGCGGAGACTCTGCACCGGGGAAAGCAACTATTATTGATTGGACATGAAAACAGAGAAAAATTTGTCTCAAATGAAAAAGTTATTGCCAAAACTAAGGGCTATTGTGAGAACAAAGATAAATTGTTTTATATAAAATGCCATCAAAAAGCAACAGGAGCGGTGGATTGAAGGAGAGTGCGTGTTTTTCTAAGCTAGACTGGCGACCTTATTGAACGACACGTTATTTAACTAAGAAATTCGAAGCGAACTCCCAACAAAAAATCTTTTGTTTTACCTATTCTATATAAACTTTTATCTGACTTTTCTTATGCTTTAAAACCATACCTTTTATTTCAACAAATCATAGTTTAAAACATTATTTTTGTAGCCCACTGTACCTTTATCTTTTGCCGGTGGATTTGTTTACATTTCATGAGAATTTCATGTTCTTGTTCATTTTACGGTCTTTATGCAAATTTTTTCCTTTTTTTTTCTTTTTTCCCTTTTCTTTTCTTTCTCTCTTTCTTAATATCAATGGTATGAGATTTATACTTCATTTTTTTCGGATTTAGTTTTTCTAGTCTTTTAATGAACATGTGTAAGTCAGTATTTATTGCATAATTTTCTTAGTAAGTATAACTATAATAACATTACTTGTATGTCTACACAAACATAATGTGGTTTGGTTCCCCTTCCCCCTCTCTCTCTTATATATTTTTAGAGTAGGAAGAGACATGCCTCATATGGCATGCCTGCTAGATTGCAGCAAACAAAAATGTATGTGAAAATATGTGCAAAATAAACGCACTTTAAAAATTACTGTTTAAGACCAATAAAATATTAAATTAAGATTTCCTCACAGCATGCGTGCCACTACTTTTATGGTTAAGTGTTCTACATAGAAAAATTAATTCATGTTAATTAATTATATTGAAAGAAGGCATATAAAGTGTTCGTTTATATTTTAAGTGATTTTTCTTTTAAAAAATTTAAAGCAAATTGTTTAGTGTTTGTTCACTTTAGCCAACCACTGTTTTTCATTTCCAAAGAGGCCTAACAAATTCCAAAACTGCTTTGTCAAGTTGTCATCTAGGCGTTGATTGAGTTATTAATTATTACAAAATGACACAACTCAATTAACAGAATTTTAATTAGAAATCATAAAAAAAACAACAAAAAGGGAAAATAAAAATCACACAGTAGGAAAAAGTACTAAAAGAGTGTAAAAACGTAATAAAAGCACAAAAAGGCCCAAACAAACTGTTTCTATAAAATTAAAAAAAATTAATGTTTAGAGTTTGGAAAAATTACAACTTTTTTAAAAGGTACCAAAAAGAGTACCTTTTCTCAAAAAAAAAAAAAATTAATAAATAAAAATAAAAGTAAACAAAATTAAATTTTTAGTTTATTTAAAAAAAAAAATTCAAGTTAAGAACTTTGAATAGCAAAAACTATAACTTATTTTTAAGAAGTACCAAAAACAGTACTTTTCTCAAAAAATAATAAAAAAACATAATTCAATTTTTAGTTTATTTAAATAAAATTAAACTTAAGAACTTGGAATTGCAAAAACAATAATTCCTTTTAAAAAAGTACAAAAAAGGGAAACAAACAAAAGTAAATTTTTAGTTTATATCTATTTTATTTATATCTATTTTATTTATATCTATTTTTTTATATATATTATACAAAAAGTGGTTCAATAAAGTACCACAGAACTACTTCTAAATAAAAATTAATAAAAAAAATTAAAAAGAAGCAATAGAAGAACTAATTTGAATTTTTATTACTCCTCATTGTTAAAAACACAAAGCTAAACTAAAATTTTAGTTTTAAAAAAGTACCATAGAAGTACTTTTATTTAAAAAATAGTGAGAATTGAAAAAAAACTAAGCTGAAATTTTTGTTATAGAAAAAATTATCAGAAAAGTATTTTTGTATAAAAATTAATGAAAATTTTTAAAAAAAAGGAATAAAACAAGTGATTTTCAATTATCGTTAGTCCACATTTATAGTTCGTGCACGTTGTAATACGATAGAAATAAAGCTAAGCTAAAATTTTGTTTTGAAAAAAGTACCAGAAAAGTATTTTTATATAAAAATTAATAAAAAAAAAAATGGGAAAAAAGGAAAAAAAAAACAATTGATTTTCAATTACCTTAAGGCCACATTTGTAGTTTGTGAAAATGTAATAAAAATAAAGCCAAGCTAATTTTTTTTAGAAAAATGTACCAGAGAAGTACTTTTATATAAAACTCAACGAAAATTTTAAAAAAGGAACAACATAAAACAAGAAATTTTCAATTATCATTAGTCCACATTGTAATAAAAATAAAACTAAACTTTTGTTATGAAAAAAAATACCATTAAAGTACTTTTAATTAAAAACTAATGAAAGACTAATGAAACTAAAGAAAATGTACCAAAAAAGTACTTTTTACAAACAAGCTAACAAAAATTTTTAAAAGTAAAATTTAAATAAAAAACTTACATTTTAGGCCAAACATCAATTCTAAGGCTAATCTTAGAAAACCACAAACAAAAATAGAATAAAAAAAAAGTACTTTTTGCAAAAACATCTTAGCTATACAAAAAATTTTAATAATGTGCGGTTCATTGAGGATCACCAAGGTCAGTAAAGGCTGTAAACAGGGACTCTCATCGCCTCTTCTGTGGACACTAGCTATGCTAAACTTTTGGAAAAGCTTAGCGACTTAGGAATCCGTACTTTGATCTAAAGGGTCCGCCATCTAACGTTTTTTTTCAACTAGTGCTTATTTCGTAAATGGTAACACTTAGCTCATGTCTGATTTGAGGGATAATTAGTTTTATCCTTCCGCTGAACGAATATCGTTGTGTATACGCTTAAACAACGCTGGGAAATATTGAGACATTACTTTGAATATCATGGTAATGTTTGCCAAAAAAAATCACCTTTCAGATGAAACTCATTTTGATCTTGGCGGGTATGTCGCATTTGGGGCACAGAAAACCCGCATACATACATTGAAAAGCCGATACACCCAAGACGAGTCACTGTTTAATGGGGATTTTGGACCAGAGGCATAATTGGGCCATTTTTCTTCGAAAATGAGCAAGGAGTGGCCGTTACAGTCAATGGCGATCGTTATCAGGCCATGCTGAAAGAATTTGACACCGTTGGACTATTATTTGTGGGGTGCCGTCAAAGATAAGTGTTACGCCAACAAGCCAGAGACAATTGACGCTTTAAAGGACAATATTCGTGAAGCCATTGGTGAAAAACAGCTGCACAAAATCGATTATGTGCTTAAAAATTGGACCGATCGTGTAGACTACTGCATGGCCAGCCGAGACAACCATTTGAATGAAATTATTTTCCATTATTAACCGGAAGGATTGTACTTTCAAATAAAAAAGAAATTTGAGAAAATATTCAGTAGTTTTTTTTATAGCATTTTCAAAAAAAAAAAAAAAAAAATATTTGGCGGACCTACATAACATAAAATAAATAACGTAAAGTACCAAAAAGTACTTTCTGGAAAAAAGGTATAGAAAATAATATACAAAAAATGTTGTGACAATTTTTTGTTAAAAACTCATACTTTTTACGAGGTTAGCTATTGGAAGCGTTTCTTAAAAAAATAAATCACCGCAAAAGTTGTTTTAAGTACCAAGCACTTTTCGAATAAATATACTGATCAAAGCAGTAAAGCTGTAAAAGTTTTTATAAAGTCTTTTTAATAGTTCAAAATTAAAATAGAGTTAAGTATCAAAAAAGTACTTTCGAGAAAATTTATTATTTATTATAAAAGCTATTTTATAAAAACAACCAAAATAGTACCAAAAGATACTCTTTGAAAAAAACCAAGCACATCAATACAATCCTTAAAAATAGTGAAATAGTGGGTAGAAAAGCCAGTGAAGAGCTCTTACATAAAAAATATGTATATGGTATACTTTAGATTTATATAGCTAAAAAAAAGTACCATAAAAAGTACTTTCTGAAAAATAAGTATTGAAAATTGTATAGAAAAGTGGCAGCAAAAATTTGTTTGTATACCATAGAATAGCTAAACATTTGACTTGTAGAAAAGTACTTTTAGGCAACTACTTTATAATTAAAAATAATTTATAAGAAAATATTGAATTTTCATCAGAAAGTAGATAAAATCTTGCGTAAAAAGTAGTAAAAGAAAAAATGGGAAGGGAGTCCGACCAAGAATTTAAGTAATTTTACCTTTTCGTGTTCATTTGTATGAAGAAAAAAAAATCCATTCCACTTTGTACATTTCTTACATTCGTTCTATTTATCTCCTTCATACCTCTTTAGCCCTCAAGCTCGTTTTAATTTATCGTTAAGTTTTTCTTTTCTGCTGGCCTAAGTAGGCGTTGCTGTTATCGAAATTCCTTAGCCTGGTTTTTAAAGTAATTTTTGGTTTCTTTTCATAATTTTTTCTGTTTTTTTTTTCTTTTTTCTATTAACGGTTTACAAGATTTAAAATTTAATATAATGCTTTGCGCTTTGTTGTTACAACAATAGAAATTCCAACATAACTTTTCATTTTCTATTCTACACTATGTGTATCTAATTATGTGGTGGTTCACAGTTTACTCTGGTTATTGCTGCAACAGCAATGCAACACGGAAATGGAATTACATTTTAAAGCGGCTGCTGCCACACAATCAAGGCAAAACAGAAAAATTATATGAAATAGTTGTGGTTTTTTTTATGAAAAAGCAAATTCCTAAAGAAGAACACGAAAGTAAATTTTGAAAGAAAATGAGAAAAGCATTTACACTGGCAAAGAAATTTCCACAAAGAAAAAGTACTTTTTTTTAATAAATAATTATAAGAAAATTTCGAAAAAAATTTTAAATTTAACTAAAAACTAATATTAGTTTTCTGTTTTGCTGTGAAAAGTATATGTTAAAAAAGTAGTATATTTACTACTAAAATGTATCTGAAACTTTAATTTTTAACTTAATATATATTTTTGGGTTTGCTTAAGCAATAAAAAGGTTTATTTTACTGATAGAGAAAAAAGTAGTATATTTGCTACTTTATTTTAAAGTGTATAAATCAGTAATTTAAGTGTTTTTAATACTTTTTAAGTCACAAAACTAATTTTTTGTATGGAAAAAGTAGTATTTTGAAATTTTACTACTTTTTTAAAATGAGTACAAACGCCTGTGGTTTTGTTACTAACTCTTAAAATTAAAAAAAATATATATTTTGGTACATTTCTTAACCAAACCGGTATATTTACTTTCAGAGAAAAAAGGCAGTATTCTTACCACTTTTAGTATGTCTATCGTCAATTTTTTGTTTCCAGCACTTAATTTCTTCAAAATAATATAATTATAATAACATTTTAAAATGAAAAGCAAGTCACTTTAAGAGTACGAAAATAGGTACTATTTTTACTACTACATACTTTTAAGAGTCTGTAAAACCAAAATATGTGTACTTTTTGTATTTCCATTTTTTTGAACATTTATGACATACTTTTTTTTGAAGAGGTTTAAGCTTAAAGAAAAGTATTTAAAGTTTAAGAAAAAGTTTAGTATTTTTACTACTTTTTCCGTCTAAAAACATTAACTACTCTTTTGTTTATAACTTTAACATTATCGTGTTAAAAATCGAATTCATTTAGGATATGAATTATCCTTAAACTAGAAAAGTAAGTTATTTAGTTAAAAAAAACTTATTTTTTCTATTTTAATAGTATATATGTATATATATACTAAATATTACCTACTTTTTGGAATACTTAAATATTTAATTCTGCTTATTATTTGCCAAAAATATTTTAATACTCATTATTTTACCTGAGATACCACTTTTAAACTGTAGAAATAAAAGGTAGTATATTTACTCCTTTTTTATTTTTGTTTTGTTTTCATGTCGTTCTAAAGCATAAAGACGGTTAAACGTGTTAATTTGTATTGCCTATGGTTAAAAGATTACTTTTTAGTAGTAGAAAATAAAGGTAGTATTTCAATTACTCTTTTAAAGCATTTAAAAATTGAAGTTTGCGAATTTTTATGTCTCTTTTTTCACATTATAAAAGCTTTTGAAATGATTCCTTTTGTAAAAAAAGAGTAGTATTTTTTAGTACTTTTTTTAAATTTAGCTTTAAGGCCAAAACTTTTAAAATTGCTGAATTCTAAAGCTTTTAAAACAGTTTTTCATGGAAGACAAATAGATAGTAGTTCTACCACTTTAAAGGCAAGATCCCACTATCGGCGCATTGTACCGATTTTCATATTATTTTGTGTACCGATAATGTGAACACACACAATTTTTAAAAATACAATAATCTGCACCGATATTATACCGATTATTTACAATTAAAATCAACTCTTATGAGCCGATAATGTGAACACTCATTAGCACAATGCCGAACAATAAAATTATATGATTTGTACCGATTTATATCGGCCACTTATACCCCGATCAAAAACGACAAATAGCGTCGATAAACACCTAAAAAAATAACATCACCTCCTAAAAAGACAAAAAGACGACCATTACATCAGCAGCAGCAATAAGCACTATGCGGTGAAATTCCCTGTGATTATAAATAAAAGGTGCTGCCGTTTTTTGAATGTGCAATAATTTGCACTTGTTTATCGTCAACAGCTCTTATGCAACTTCGGTCCATTGTTGACTAGTAGACGGTAACTGGAAAACCATACGAAATGTAGAAAATATTTTTATCATAAGAATGCAAAGATTGCATTCCAAGCTTCTGTAATAAGCTTTGATATTGTGTTTGGAGCAGTGCGGAAAATAACAGAGATATTTGCAGCTGTATCACTGACTAAATAGCGCACGGTACAAGCCATGCGCTGACAAACTGGAAAGCTTCTTGAAAAGTAGTGTCATACTTTATGATGTGTGGTGTGATTAGTTAAACTAATTCAGAGAAATGTAATTGTTAAGCTTATACGAGCAGCAATTATTGGTACTGCAATCGTGTGACCGCCCAATATGTAATAATGAGGCAACAGATATATTAAAAATGCGCCAATATTTATTGTTTCCTTGTGTGACATTCTAAAGGTAGGATCACAAGATTGTCGTAATGAACCAATGATTAGTCTATTTTATATGCCAATCGTGTGATTATACAATTTATTGGCCCATACGGCAATTCACAATATAATTGTACTTACTTATCCCAATCAAATGCAATTCTTGCGCGACAATCGTGTGAAAGTTTTAAAGGCAGCTAAAGTTGGCAATACGTACCAATATTTAAACTTTAAAATATATTGGGATAATTTCAATATTTTACGACAAAAAAGCACAATTGAAATTGCATCATATTGGTACATTTGCGACAATCGTGTGATGCTAGCTTAAGTGTTAACAAAAATGAGCAAAATAACATAAAAGCGCGAGATACAAAAAATTAACGAAATACATAGATAATTCTCTCAAGAATAACAAGAGACCTTCACCCTAAAGCGCACAAACTCCAAATAAATTGACATATGGATGCATTTGTGACAACCGTGTGAACCCAGCTTGACATAATTTTTAAAAAGGAAATTTTGATTGTTGTCTTCACGAAGCTTTCTAATGTTTATTTTTGGAAATTCCACATCCTTTAATGGTTTTTCTTATAAGACAAAATAGTATTTTTTTACTTCTATTAAAAAAAGTACTTTTATTTGTAGAAAATATTATTTTTAGTACTTTTTTAGATTATAATATGTTGTCAGTTTTCTCATTTTTATATCATTTTTGACATTCAAAAGCTTTTAAAACTGTTTCTCTTGCAAAGAAAAGAGTAGTATTTTTTACTACTTTTTTTAAAATTGGTTTTAAGGTTAAATTTTTTGAAAATTTTCGAAAGAATTTCCATTTTTCAATTTCAAAAACATTTTATTTATTTATTTATTTTCTTCTTTTTGTATAAATAAAAAGGTAGTATTTCTACTACTATTTGTGATTATGATTTTAACAAAAGTATTTTTATACATTTTCTGTTTAAAGCCAGTGTGCTTAGCTTTTTAAATCATTATTTTAAATAATATCGAAAAGAACTTTGTGACATAATAGAACATATTTAAAACTGAACTTGAATTTGTTATAGACAAGAGAAGGCGATTATTTTTTGTAACAGAAACCCACACACAGTTTGTTTTTTAGCCTGATGCCAAACGTTTACAAAACAAACAAAAAAATATTATTTAAGATTTAAAGGTATTTGTGCAGCCCTTTAGCCTCCTGACAATTTTATTTATGATGGCAAAGAAAATGAAACTAAAAATAAGTTTAAAGAAATACAAAAAAAAAAGAAAAAAATGCATACTTGACACTATCTTAAGTGACGCTTTTTGAAATCTCAAAAATCGTATGGGCAAAGTAGAAATAAAACCCATGGGAATATCAGTTTTTTACTACTTCTTCTAAGCAACATCTACGTCGTCGTCGTCGTAGTCATCATCATCACCGTCATCAACACTATCATCTGCTAGGGAACCTCTCAGTCAAAGACAATGTGTGTTAAAAAACCATTAAAGATTATTGTTTTCTTCGTTTTTGTACTCCCTACTCTCTTTAAGAGCTTTCCTGTTTTCCGATAATCAAAGCCAAAGCCAGCTTTGAATTGAAAAGGGAAAAAATAAAATTATAAAAATAAAGCAAAAAACGCAAGTGGAATAAACCCATCTAAATGCAGACACTCTCATAAAAAAGATTTTTACAGTCTGGTCTGGGGTTCTTCAAAAGAAAAACAAAAATGCAAGTAATAATCATAAAATACTTGTATGCCAGAGAGAAGTAGAAAACAAACCCAATTTTATTGTCTTTTACCCATTACACTATAAACACACAAACGAGTGTACATATGGTATGTTATCATAAAGGTAAGAGAGCACTTATGACCAAATACCTTTACTTGTTACATATATTTTGTTTTTCTTTCTTTCGTTATTGTCTTAAAAAACAACCCACGCACTTCTTCTACGCTGGTGATCAACCACCACAAGCCAAAAACCAACAAAAACAGGCCCTACAAGCACTCAGACAGCCATAAAGAACAAACAAACATTGGGCAGCTTAAGTAAATACTATACGAGTCACAGTTTCCTTTTTTAAAATTTAATTTCTTATCCTCACGAGATTATAATAAGCAACACCTACATTTCCACAAACGAAAAAAAAAACAACAAAAAATCTAAATTGCCTGACTAGTGGTCCGGGTTAAGAGAAGAGCGAGAGAAAAAAAACCAGAAACTATACGTACATGTCAACACCTCGCTATTAAGACCAAAAATTTATTTAACCTTTAAAACTAATAAAGATCAATTGATATTGCTTTAAAAAAACAATATTAAGAATAATAAGGTTGGCAATGCCATATAATTTTATTTCTCAAAAAAAAGACTTACGAGGTCGGTCGAAAAATTAGCCAAACTGGGCAGTATACATAGCGGCAGTAGCTTGAAGAGAAACTACTTTAAAGAGTGGCAGCCTTATAATGGGTGTTTTCCACAACTTTAAGTTGGCAACACTTTTTTATTAGACAACTGGCTTTCCATAAAGCATCCATTGCTTCACTTCAGTTTCATTGAACAATTTGATTTTTCAAGCTGAGTACGAGGGCAGCACAAACACAAAAACTTTTTCTTTCTTAGAAATTACGATCTGTCAAACGTCAGCTGTTAAAATTTTAGCCAAATTCATCGATTAGTTTATTTGTTGTAGTCGTTTGAAGTAAGCAACTACTGTGTTTCTTGGAAAATGGAAAAAAGTGCATTTCGTGCAGTGATTAAACACTATTATTTGAAAGGCAAAACGGCGAAAGAGACAAAATAAAAGCTTACTAAACATTACGGCGAATCTGCTCCGTCAGATTATATGGTAAAATATTGGATTGCTGAATTTAAACGGGGCCGAACAAGCACTGCAACAGGAAGGCCAAAAAAGGTGGTTACTGAAGAAAATATCAAGAAAATCCTCGATATCGTTATGAATGATCGCCGGGTAGAAAATACGTGAGATTGCGCAAATGGTAAACATATCATATGAACGTGAGTTCAACATTTTGCATGAACATTTGCATATGAAAAAGCTATCGGCAAAATCGGTGTCGCATTTGCTCAGTGTTGAACAAAAACGAGTTCGGCAGCAGTGTTTGGACATGATAAAGCATAATCCTGCTGATTTTTGGCGTAGATTAATAACTGTTGATGAAACGTGGATCCACCACTACACACCTGAAACTAAAAATCAATCGAAGCAATGGGTGGAAGCTGGTGGAAGCGCTCCGAAGAAGGTGAAGACAGCGAAATCGGCTGGAAAAGTTATGGCCACTGTATTTTCGGATGCACATGAAATATTGCTTATCGCTATCTTGAAAAGGGATCCACAACCAAATGGGAGTATTATCGTGCATTATTGGATCAATTGGTTGATGCAACCAAAGAAAAAACGACCACATTTAAACAAGAAAAAAGTGCTCTTTCTTCAAGACAACGCACCGGTTCACACAGCAGTAGATACGATGCTAAAACTACGAGAAATCCACTTCGAATTGGTTGATCATCCACCTTATAGTCCGGATTTAGCCCCTAGTGACTTTTTCCTGTATCCAAACTTGAAAAAATGGCTCGCAGGAAAAAGATTAATCTCAAACGAAGAAATGATTACCGAAACTAATGCGTATTTTGAGGAGATCCCAAAATCGTATTATTCAGATGGTATAAAAAGTTGGAAAATCGTCTACTAAGTGTATTGAGTTAAAAGGAGACTATGTTGAGAAATGATTGGTTTTTGAAAAAAAAGGTTTTTCTTACTTAGGTAGCTTCAATATCAATCCGCCCTCGTAGATGATTAATCCACCGTAGCACGCCTCCATAGGATTGTGTGCAGTGGTGAAGATCCCTCCTAAGTGGTGTCAGTGATTCTTACTTTAGCATTGTAGTTTTTTGCCAGTAGATGGCGTTTGTTCCTATTCATTCGTCTGATGTTTGTTACTACCGCTAGGAGGTAAGATGGATGGTCACAGGGCGGCTTCTTTAGATAGATTTGTGTAAATGGAGGTTAAAATATTTTTATTAAACACCCTACATTACAATTAAATTTTATTCGTCGTATCCTCTGCTGTGGGATTCGCACCTGAGACGCTTGTGTTGCAAGCGCTCTAACCACTACACCACTCCACCCCTTTGAAACACCGTTACATCCACAGATTATTACTGTATGGTGCGCTTTATGGGCTGGCGGAGCCATTGGTTCATATGTCCGCAAAATAGATGATGGCCAGAATGTCACTGTTAATGGTAAACGGTATTGGTACACGATTAGGTATTTTTCGTACCTCAATTAGCTGGCACCAATATTGGTGGTTTCAACAGGACGGACCCACATGCCTAAAACTGATTTACTCAAAGAAGCTTTTAATTAAATCGTATGATTTAACCCCATTGGATTATTATCTTTCGGATTATGCAAAGTCACTTGTCCACGTCGATAAAGCAGAGACAACTGAACACCTGTAAATCAACATCTGAAGAGGTACTGGCGAAATACGCTTGAATATGCTGTGAAAAGTATGTGAAAATTAGTGCTCCAGATTGCGCCTAGTACGCGCCCGCCATTGCGGTCAACAAATCCCGTTTCATTGATATTACAAATATACAAAGTGGTTCAACCATAATGCACGATGTTAATTGTGAGTCACACATTAATGGCAAGTTTTTTGCCCAACTTAATTTAACATTCGTTTCAGTCTTTGACAAATTCAACCATAGAGAGGTATTCAATTGAGCAATGCTTTAAAATAGTTAAAGCCTTTTACGAAAATGGACGTTCAAATTAAAATGAATTTCGTGTACTTCGTGATTTTTTGGTCAGTATAATAGACCAAATGTGTCCACAATCGGGAGAATTGTGCGGAAATTTCAGTAAACTGGGTCTGTAGAAAATGTGGAAACACTTATGCATGCTCGCACAGTTCGTTCTGCGGAAAATATTGCTGTTGTTTGCTACAGTGTGGCAGAAGAGCCGCCAACCTCGACTATTGCCCAACAAATAAACATCGCACTAACATCACTGATGCGAATTTTGAATATAGATATGAATTTACAAGCTTCACTTTACTCGAGAGTTTGAGCTTACTGACTATCTCAAGCATCGTCAATTGCCGAATGGTTAGTTGAACAGACAGAAGTGTGATCACGTGGACGCTCAACAACAGAGTCAAGTAGTGTTCTGAGATGCTGTTATTTCACTCGTAACTATATGTCATTTGGCTTTTCTGATATTCTCTTTATCGGATTTAGGGACCTAAGGATGTCTTCCCGATCAATGCATGATATTTTTGCTACGTCCTGCATAAACAAGTTGCCGAAGACACTATAGAAACGGGCAACTTATATCACCACAGCTACGACAGTGATCGTTATGTTGTATTACCATCCAGTGGGTTAATAGAGCCACTTATTCGGATATGTCCCTCCTACTGTGGCTTATGAACGATCCAGTGCGTCTGATATTATATTCAGGCCATATTTGATTTTCACTTCCACCTTGATTTTGCCCTAACAAGATAGCAGTCTTGCCTCTTTCAATACTTAAGATCGCGGCTGCCACTAAGCAAGATTGGTCCACATGAGGCAGATCTCTCACGTCCGCCCGTTAATTACCATCCAAGTTTCGTTCCGCTAGGATCCAAACAAGGGTTGTCATGGACTCAGGGATTAGGGCATTAAATGCACTCTTGCATTTCCCCACTAAAGGTGTATGATTTAAGGGCAAGGAGATCCGACTTTCCTTCAAGCAAAAGTGAAAATTGTGAGGCGTCAGAACTGTAGGGGAGGCTGGATGTTACGACAGAGAAAATACCACCGTTCTCATGGATCTATTCGTATATAGAGTCACGCCGATTCCATTCAGACATGAATTTTATTTTTACCTTAAATCGCCTGTCAAAGTTAAAGGCAAACCACGTAGCTGTTGACCAACTGAGGTGTTTACGCCAGCAATGGTTATAATTGTTAAGAAGTAACAGGTCATAAAATAAGTCCATAGGATGACACATAGATGGCGTTCTTAGAATTTTGTTCATATGAGTTTAATTCAGTACAAACCTTAGTACGATACGTGTATAAATTTGACAGCAATCTGACTATTGATTGGTAAGTTATAACATTTGTGTGAAGCAACTTTTGTTAAAAAAGAAATGGAGAAAGTGAATTTCGAATTTTTAATAAAGCGTTGCTTTTTGATGAAAAAAATGCAGTAGTAACCAAACAATGGCTTGATTAACACGATCAGAACTCTGTTCTATCGACACAAATGGTAGAGAAGTGGTTTGCTTAATTTAAACGAGGTCGTACCAGCACAATTGATGCTAAATGAGATGCCCAAATGAGGCTGTTATTCCAGAAAACATCAAAAAAAATTCACAAATTGGTTATGAACGATCGCAAAATGATGTTTCACGAGCTATATGACTTTATAAAGATATCAGATGAGAGTGCTTTTACCATTTTACACGAACATTTGAGTATGCGAAAGCTCTGTACAAAGTGGGTGCCGTGTGAGCTCACAGTCGACCAAAAACAACAACGAATTGATGGTTCAGAGGAGTGTTCGCCGCTGTTAGTGAAATTCTATCGTTGATATGTGACAATGGGTGAAACTATTACACACCAGAATCCAACAGACAGTCAGCTGAGTGGACAGCATTCGGAAAACTGAGTCCAAAGCGAGCAAAGACGCAACAGTCGGCCAGTAAGGTGATGGCATTTGTATTTTGCGATGCGAACGGAATAATATTCATCGACCATTTCCAAAAAAGAACCACCATCAACAGCTACTATTATTGCGAACTTTTAGATAGATTGAAAGCTGAAATCGCCAAGAAATGATCACGTTTGCCAAAGAAAAAAAGTGTTGTTTCGCCAAGACAATGCACTGTGTCAGAAATCGATGAAAACGACTTTTTCCTGTTTTCAGAACTCAAGAGCATACTTGCTGGAAAGAAATTCAAGTTCAATGATGAAGTAATCGCTGAATCTGAGGCATATTTTGACGAGAAAGAGAAATCGTACTACAAAAGTGGTATCGACAAGTTGGAAAATCGCTATACAAATAGGTTTAGAACTGTGCAACTTGTGGGATCTGCCAGGACGTGATTATGTGATCTGTTGGGAAGTTTTTTTGGTTACTAGAGGACTAGAAGTGCTATCGAGCAGATAACACTCAACAGCAATAACTTCGAATTTTATCTGTAGACATGTGGCCAATGAAGGAAATGTTATTGAGAACAATTTGTTAAAGGACGTAGTGCGATTAGGGAATTCGCCTAGTTTTTTCCTAAAGCTGGGATTACAGATTTGTCGCAAAGGCACAAACCAGTGATGGGAGAGTTGATACAATCGTACTTTTTTGATACTATTTACCTTGAAAAAACACCGTGTTTAGGCACTATCAAGTACAACAAGAATATGTTTTTGAAACAACAAATTTTAAGTTATGGGTGAAAACCCGGTTTTTCGTACCTTTAAGCTAATAACTTAGCCAAATATTAAGCATTTCTATGTTTCTGATATGAAAAGAGGAGCAATAGATTATTATTTACATAAGATCCCTGAAGAGTGTGTATAACATGTCGAGAATTGTTCATTAATGCCGAGTGTCTCTGGATAACATAGCATTACATTCCAGTGTTACCCTTTTATGCCTTCATGGACATGAGAACATTGAAGGCAACTGCATGGCGTCTGAAATTGAGCAGGTAAGTACCACTTTGGATACGAACGGATCGATTGGGAACATGGGTTGCTGTCACGGAAATTTCACCAAATGGCATACGAACAATGAGAAAATGAATCCACCTGCTATGAGACCAGAAGGATCTGGACACATTTGTGTCGCCGGAGAAGAGGTTATTACTGACCGATGGGCTGTTGGCAGGCATGCTCAAAGGGTGGGAATCCCATGTAAGGATGTTTGCAGAAGTTGCACCTTCTTTGCCACTGCTTAGAATTAGGCGATTTGAGACTTTCTGCTACGAACAAGTAGCAAATTCAACGATTAGGACTATCTTCCAAAGTACGATCTGGACAAAATACTTGCCGTCATTAGCTGTTGCCAGGCTGGAGCTCCGAGTACCATGGTTTGGCAATAGACACATGAAAACACAACGAAATGTACAATTTGGACTTAAGTAAGTCGGTGGCAGCTGCCAGATTAACCTAATCTATGTAGATGCTACTTTACTTTTGAAAATCTGTTGGAATTTGACAGACTTATTCAGTATTTTAGTAAAGCAACTGATGAAAAAATATTTTGTTTTATAAAATTTGTTACTCTTGTTGTCAAAAAAGTACCCTAAATTCTTTTTTCGATACCGAAAAAAAATCCCATATCCCATCACTGGCACAAGTCCGGTAGATGTTGCAGAAGACGACAGCAAAGATCAAATGCAACAAAACATCTCGTATCATGGCATTAATAATTGCAAAAGAAGTGCTTAAGACATGCTTGACAATGTATTCTTCGTTCGGCCTGTGACTCAAGAGGGGTAGTAAAGCCACATATTTAAGTAATTCTTGTTTGTCTATATCTTTTATATATTTTTCTAGTATTGGAAAAGGGTGACTTCCATTGGATACAAGCGGTCTATACAATATCTCCTAATCTAATAATATTTCATCATTTTAATTTTCTTTAATTTGTTACCAAAAAACTAAAACGTGGGAACATTATTTGAAAATTTATTCATGGCTTTGGGGAAAATTTATTTATTTGGTTCAATTTTCAATTGCTCATTTTACGGTGGGTTTTTTCCATTTGATTACCATTTTTTTGTTAAACTATTTCCCGTTTTAAACACATAAATAATTTTGAAAATTTTTTGGCCATATTTTTTTTTAGACCAAAAAACAATGGGCGATAACAATTGTTTTTAAAATTTTTCTTGTTTTTATTGTTGTTTCTTTGTTGCCTGTTTTGTTGGTTTTATTTTTATTTGTTTGCTTAAATTAGTTTAAATATCTTTTTGAAGGCGTTACTTTACGTTAATGATGTTTGTATGAGAGATGGGGCAAAACAAGCAATACTTATAAGTTGTAATTATTTACTCGGGGTTTTGTTATCATTAAATAAATAATCGGTTACTTTTTGTAATCATCTTTCTTCTTCAAACACAGCAAAAGTATATTTACTTTTTTTTAAGCTTTAATTACTTTGGAATTTATTGAGTCTTAAAACAACATTGGAGCATTAAAAGAATAATATTTTAGTTTCAGTTAAGAGCGGAGTTTTATACATAAAAAAGGTAGTGTTTTTACTACTTTTTTTTGAATAGCATATTTCGAAGTATTTTTAAGACAATTTTTAGGTAAGAAAATATTAACATGTTGCTCATATTTTTTTTATTGCAAATTTCTTATTTAGAAAAAAAAAAATAAATAAATAAATGAATAAATAATTTTTTTTTTTAATTTTTAAAAAGGTAGTATTTTTCTTTCTAGGTATTTTTTAAATAAATACATACATATGTATATGTGTGTGAAGATAAATTTAAATTTAACTAGCAAAGACCCAAACCAGGTTTTCTAGCTCAGCCATTTTTTACGTTAACAGAGCACTGTTAACACTTTAACAGTAACTATAAAGGAATATGGAGGAATAGCACATCCTAGTTGGAAGAGTGCTCCAGACCTTCTTTTGTAGATCAGCTGGAGCCAAAGATTTAAAAATTGTGGAATAGCAGAATATATTTAAGAAAATAAATTTTTTTAAATTATTCTTTTGTAGTACATTAGGTATCTCCATTCCATGGGAAACACAGAGATGGCCGGAATATCACACTATATGGGGAGAGCAGTCCAAGAGGTCCCTAATAAAACTGTGCTAGTGGCATTCCTGACATAATTTTTGAACTGAAGAAACTTAAATTTGAATAAATTATATTTTAACGTGTTTTGACTGGAGAGGATGAGTGGTTAGCGCCATCTGCTATTATTTCAATTTAATTAGTATTTTAAGCAACTAAAGGGTCCGCCATATAACTTTTGTTTTCAACTAGTGCTTATTTCGTGAATGGCAATACTTAGCTCATGTCTGATTTGACAGATAATTAGTTTTATCCTTCCGCTGAACGAATATGGTTGTGTATACGCTTTTTTCGCTACGCTAAGTGGGTCTGCGATCGACTTACAGAAGATGCCGATTTTGCCAAAAAAAAAACCATCTGTTCAGATGAAGCTCATTTTGATCTTGGCGGGTATGTAAACAAGCGAAATTATCGCATTTGGGGCACAGAAAACCCGCAAGCATACATTGAAAAGCCGATACACCCAAGACGAGTCACTGTTTGGTGCGGATTTTAGTCCAGAGGCATAATTGGCCCATATTTCTTCGAAAATGAGCAAGGAGTGGCCGTTACAGTCAATGTCGATTGTTATCGGGGTATATTGAACGAATTTTTGTTCACAAAAATTGAAGAGGAGGATATTAGCAACATTTGGTTTCAACAGTACGGCGCTACGTGCCACACAGCCGAAGCTACACTCGATGTTTGGCGCCCTGTTTTTGAAAATCACCTTATCAGCCGCAGAGCTGATGTCGTTTGGCCACCTGGAAGCTGCGATTTGACACCATTGGACTATTATTTGTGGGGGTGCAGTCAAAGATAAGTGTTACACCAACAAACCAGAGACAATTGACGCTTTAAATGACAATAATCGTGAAGCCATTGGTGAAATACAGCTGCACACAATCGATAATGTGCTTAAAAATTGGACCGATCGTGTAGGCTACTGCATGGCCAGCCGAGGCAGACATTTGAATGAAATTATTTTCCATTATTAACCGGAAGGATTGTACTTTCAAAAAAAAAAAAAAAAAAAATTTGAGAAAATATTCAGTAGTTTTTTATTTTATAGCATTTTCAAAAAAAAATTATTTGACGGACCCTTTAGTACTTTGTTTATATATAGTACTTGCTAAAACCCAGAGTGCTTCGCTACTCCTATCCCCTTCCGGTCCAAGTCTAAACATTTAAGATTGCTTATAATTCCTTCCAGAAAGATACTGTAGAATCTCTCGTTTAGTTGTATAAGATACACTGCGCGACATCTTTTACTGACAGTTAATATTAAATATTATTTTAACTAATAAGGTATGGTCTTAAAGTTTTTATGTAGTAGACTGTCTTCAATTCTCTTTAAACTAAAACAACAATGACTACTGTGTCATTGAAGATAACATTTTAGTTATTTTTTTTAGAAACACTAAGCTAAAAACGTACTGAAAAATTGGTCATCAGGATAGCGCCATCTGCTATTTTTTCAATTTAATTGGTATTTTAAGCAAATATATAGCATTTTATTTCCTTAATTTTATATTTTAAACAGTATTAAGGATAATAAGTAATGCGTGGGACCGCCATTGTTTAAAATAACCTAGAGAGTTCGATTTTAAATCTGTATACAGCTGCGGTATAAATAACAGCAGCACGATACAGTATTTCATGGCCAGTACAAGAGTGGCGCAGTATACTGCGGTTTAACGAATCAAAAACTATATATTTTTTTGTATTTATTTATGTAAGACCAGCACTCAGGGGGTGGCCCCTACTCATGTACTGCATTGTGCTGGTACTAGGAAAATAAGTTATGGGAAGGAGGACAGAGGGAGTAATGTTTATGGACGTTAGATTTAAATTTACTCATGTCGTAAGTGGCAGGAAATACTTTCGCTAGAAGATTATTCCACTACCGAACAGTGCAACCAAAGAACGAATTTTCCCTAGAATGCATTGTGTGATTTTCTGGACAATCAACTACAAAGCGATGCGCTCTACGAGAAATACGAGAACTGCGTAAAAATATATGATTTTTAGGAACTAATTCCTTAATTTCGTTAGAACACATTCCGTTATAGTACCGATAGAACAATGAAACACACGCCACATTGCGACCGTGCTCCAATAATCAATAGAGTTGGCTACCCTCATCATTGAAGAGCATCTTCGCCCTCTCCTGTACGCGCTCGAGAAGCTCAAAATAGACTTTGGAGCACCGGCCCATATATGAGAGTTGTATTCCATTTTGGGTCGGATATAGGTCTTGTAAATGTTAAGGAGATCAGATGGAGTGAAGTATTTCTTGCACCGAAATATGTGATCATTCCAACGAACGTCACAGTGAATTTTCATGCCCAGAATATCAAGAGCATCTGATTCCTCAATATCCACATTACCCATTGACATAGATGACAACACACCACCACGTCTGTGTGTTAAAAAAACATTGAGTCTTACGTGCATTAAAATTGACCCTGTTCGCACGACCTCACTCGGAGACCTTCACCAGGTCACTTGTGAGTGTGTCGTTCATATTCATCCTTCTTGCCCCAACCTCCGAAAGGCTCGGTCTACGATCAAAAAAATATGTGTGACAAATGTTGCTGTCATCCGCAAAAGAGTAGATAGGATGAAAAATGAGAAGAAGAAAGTCGTTAAGAAATATTAGAGAAAGTGTAGGAGAAAGAACAGAGCCTTGCGGTACCCCTGAGTTTAACCTGAACTCGTCGGATGAGACCCCATCTATAACCACTCTTATAGAGCGAACTCTGAGAAAACTCGATATAAATCGAAAGAGCATTAAGTTTCGAAATGAGAGCCTCATGCCAAAACGCCTGTGAGATATCCAGAAACACAACCTTACTCTCGTCAAAACCATGAATGGACTTGTTAAACTTCTCCGAGAGCAACGCCAGCAGGTTACCAGTAGAACGGCACTTTCGGAAACCGTACTGACAATCGATAAGTAAATCGTTGGACTCCAGATATCTCACAAGGTGGTGATTAATCATCCTCTCCATACCGGCGCGATGTGACGCACTGAAGAGGTGAGTTAATGGACGCGCAAGCGCCGAAGAGCACTGCTTCAGGACCAGTGCTGGTATTCCATTAGGCCCAGAAGACTTGTTCGTGAATGTGTGGACATTCTTTATAAGAGCAGGAACCGAACTAGCGTTGTTATTAAACTCAAAGTATGAATTGTAACTAAAATATGTTCGTACATACGACTTTGCATTTGTTCGAAACAAATTAATCTTTATTTCGTCATACTATAGCATGTTGTTCTAAATATTACGTGGCAGGTGTTGCTTCCGTTTGCTGAGAAATGGTACATTTCGAGGACTCTTAGTCATAAGTCTAGTTTCCATATGTTTTTTTCTTATTGTGCTACTTGAAACAGGAGAATAAATTCATTTTATTTCGATGACTTGAAAGGATTAATCTTTGAAGTACGAATTAAAAGCTTTTCAAAACTATGCTTTCTTTTCGTAGACACTGTAGTTTTCTTTCACTGGATCTTATTAATTACTTTAGTTTTGGAGGACTTCATGGTCTGCACAATTTTCGCTATATATATGGATTACTGTTCCATCAAAATCTTCAATACATGAAATTTTATGACATACTGAACAAAAATAAAGTGTCCCTATTATTTGTTTCAACACTGTATATTTATTATTACTCCCTTTCACTTAAATTATAATATTGTTGCCACAAGCAGCACTCAAAAGAATCCGATAGTATCGATAATATCGATAGTTTTTTTGCAAACTATCGAAACTATCGAGTGGGCCGACTATCGATAGTTGTGCAGCTCTAATTAGGCAACAATGTATTCTTTCTCTAACTGCTGTCCCTCGCCAAGAGATATAGCCTGGGCACTTGCCACAAAACTGGAAGATACCGACAACGCCGATGATATTTGTCTTCTCGACAGCAGGTGTTTGCATCATGCAGGAAGCTGGATTCCTTTCAGGCAGAGGTATAAAGAGCCTGCTATCAAATTACCATAGCGAAAGTAAAAATTATGCAAATCATTTCTACTACTACAGTAAGCCTTCAAATTTAGAATTAAGCTTAGGAGGAAGTTTGAACCTTTTGTTATTTCGGCAGCATCCTTATACCGTTCAGCGGCTCCAGCGCTGAAGCGGTAGAATTGAAAAACCAGCCTATACTTGGAAAAGACAGTTAGGGAAAGAAACTGCTTTCCAAAGGACCCTTTGTAGTTATATAAAAAGCAGTAGCTTTAAACCAGCGTCAGGCAAACTAATATTAATGTATTTTACAATTGTGGTAGTAATTTGAGAGTCTCTCAATCAGGCCATTTTTTCTTTGTTTATTTTTTGCTCATTTTTTGTCGATGCTTGTGAGTACGTACGTGTGAAAACAAAAGAGAGGAGCGGCTCTTTGCCTGAATCTGTATTAAGCAAATGCAGGAATTTATTTTATAAGAAAAGTCATTCAAAACCTTATTCTTATTTCAGATGGTTTTAACCTTGAATTTAATTATTTTGTTTTCTGTTTTTTTTTTTTTTGTTCTTTAAACATTCTAAGAAACCCATATGCTTTAAAAGATGCACCAAACAAAACTTTTCAAAAAATCTTTTTAAAACAAACGTGCAAATATTTCGCGAAACAATTTGATTTTTTTATAAAAAAAAAAACAGACAGCGCCGGATTGTACAATATTGAAGTTTGAAATGTCTTTATACCAAACCTGTTTAAATAAGTGGTGCGGTGTATCTCCCCTTTTTTTAGAAGGAGATGACTTTGTTTCCTTTATAAAAAAAAATATATTCCAATACCACACACCATCTGCCTTTTGCCAGACAGAAAAAAAAATTTATTTTTTCCAATACGATTTTATTTCGTTGATTTGTCACTTTCGAACGAACATCAGCAACAAAATCAAAGCAAAACCAAAATGATATATAGGAGAGGGAAAGACATGAGAGGTAGGCCGGCAGCATGTCATAAATATTTCTTTTTTTATTTTAATCGCAACACAAATTAATTCATCATGATATGGAATGGAAAAAAAATGTAAAAAAACAGTAAATGCGTTGCCAAACCAGCGAGAAAGTAAGAGATCTGCTTGCTTGTTGCCTGCTCATCAAAACAGGAAATGTTGCGAATTATAAATGAAATCATTTCAAATTCTAGACATGCAACGGAAATCTTTATATATATTTTTTAAAATGTCAACAGCATGTTGTTGCTGTTTTTTTTTTTTTAGAAAGACTACAACAAAGTATGTTAACTTAACAGATAATAAACAGAAAATATGAAATTTTGTTTAAATACCAAAAAAAAAAAAAAAATAAAAGTAAAATAAAATCAAAATATTTTTTAAATAAAATTTAATTTTTTTTATAAATTTCTTTCAAAAAATTTGAAAAATAAAATATTTATTAAGTTTAAAAAAAATTTACACACACAATAATAATTTAGTAGTAGAAATACTACTTTTTTAAATACTTTAAAAACTGCACAGAAAACAAAACGGATTTGGCGAGCGTGAGGTTGAGGCTTTGGATATTAGGCGTTTTATAGAGTTTGACAATAGGCTCTAATATCTAAACTTATTGCTTATAATTATATCTCCGAGTGGGGTCGTGCGAAAAACAATTGGGCTTAAAAGTCCCGGCCTTCAGGCAAAGCAATGGCTTTAAAAGTGTTATGGTTATTTCACTCCATCAGAAATAACAACAAAACATTGATTTGCTGACTTCAAATGTGATCGTAGATACTCCGATGCTGCAGAACTCACTGGGCGTCCAAATGAGGCGGTAACACCATAAATCACGAAATCGTTTTGAACGATCGAAAGGTGAAGTTACGTGAGTTAGCTGACATCGTAAAGATATCAAAAGAATGTGTTCGCTTTATATTGCATGAGCATTCGACTCTGTTCAAAGTGGGTGCCGCGTTTGCTCACTGTTAACAAATAATAAGTCAATCAAAACAATGGCAAAACTACAAGAATTGAACCTAGAATTTCTCTCACATCCACAGTATTCGCCAGATTTGGTTCTCAGCGATTACTGGCTGTTCTCAGACCTCAAAAAAATGCTCGCCTACTATATTTTGAGGCAAAAGATAAATCGTTACACAAAAGTGGTATTGAAATGTTGGAGCGGCGCTGGAATGATTGCATTGCTCTTAATGGAAATTACGTTGATGAGTAAAGCTAATGTTGAACAAAACAAGTGTTTTCTTTGTTGGACTCGGGCCTTTTTAGAAAATGTGTCAAGAAGGACAATTGAAAAAAATTTTTAAATCGTGCAGTCCCTGCAATGTCATTAAAAAAGTTTAATCCTAAATGTTTACAACATATTTTATTACAAACGTGCGCCGCAATATACGTGCGCTTTTTCAGAAAATGTGTAAGTTTGTTCAGCGAACGGTGAGAGTCAGTGGATTTTTTTGACTAAATTCAAAGAATAGACCCTCACACTGCGGTTGGTTCTACTTAGAAGACGGAGGCAGTTGGAGCTAACTTCTTGTTCTTTTAAAGAAAACTGGAAACGCTTCAAAGTCCATTTTAATACGTTTAAAATATTACTTTTTATGAAAACAAATTATGGATTTTTTTTAGTGCAACACTTTTCTATAGACAGCATGATTAGATTTTTAAAAAGTGATTGTCAAAAAGTGACTTTCATCAAAATTCAACTGTGCATTGCTTTAATGAATAATAGAATTGGATACCCTACCTGAAGTTTGGTTCATTAGTACGTGAGAGGTGTATAACAATCTTTTATTAAATTCAGTTAGAAAATCATTGCTTTCCGTATTTAATAGAAATTTTACGTTTTCGAAATTTAACGAAATTCTTAAAAAAAAATTCCAATGATTTATGGTAACTCGTATGATCTGTCTACGTGCCTTTTTCTACTTAATTGCTTAAATTTACCTGTGCTAAGTGATCCAGTTTTAATCTTTTTGTACTCTTTTTTTGTCAATAAATATTTATTTATGAGATTTTTCATTGAGATTTTCTTTAAAATGACAGGCTTTTTAAGTCATTAGATATTCCTGAGGCGTAGCATTAAGAAAAATTAAAGTGATTTTTCAAAGAGATATTGTTTAAGCAGGTAGTCAGTAAGTCGTTAGTCAGTAGTTTTAATGGAAGCTGTTACGTTTTTATTTTTTTTAAGAGAATTTTTTGAAAATATAGCCATTAAAACCAGGAAGAATTTCAAATAAAATTGTTGGCAAAATTTTCTATGAAAAAAAAAATTTTTTTTTTCAGATTTTTCTTTTCAAACAACATTCCCACACTATTCGTCAAGCACGTTTGAATATTTTTCTTTTTAATTTTTTTTTTTTAATTTTACTTTAATATTTATATTAAATATTCTTCTAACGCCATTTAAAGTTCTGCACCTCACCTTTTCAAAGGTGTTCGTAAAGCTGTTTTCTAACAATTACGTGCTTAAAGTGTGTTAAACGTTGAATCTTTTTTAGCGTTTTTATTTTGATTTTTAAATTTATATTCAAATCCAAATTCATTTTTGTATTGAAAAAGAAAATCGAAAAAAATGGTCATCAATTTTTCTTTAAAGTGTTTGAAAGTGTTGGTTGAATGTGTGTATGTGCCTTTGATTATCTGTCATATTGAAAAGAACGTGAGTAAAGAATAACTAAATGAATGAATGAATGGCGTCATAGTGTCAGACGCCAATTAACAACAAAAGCGCACCAAAAGAAGACATTCATTGGCAATACGCACACAAAACAACGTAAAATTATTAAAAAAATATTTTTTAATAAATAAAATGACAATAAACGACAAAATACTCGTATTATTTGAAAGTTAAATTAAAATGCATATCATTTAGATTAATTTATAGACAGAATATGAATATGTAACAAAAGAAATAGTAAATATTTATAAATTAGTTTCATAAAAATTAATAATACGAGTAAATATCATAATTAATTAAATTACATATTTGCTTAAAGATAACGCAAAGCAAATTAAATATAGGGTCCGCCAAATATTTTTTTTTTTTTTTGGAAATGTTATAAAAAAAAACTACTGAATATTTTCTCAAATTTCTTTTTTTATTTGAAAGTACAATTCTTCCGGTTAATAATGGAAAATAATTTCATTCAAATGGCTGCCTCGGCTGGCCATGCAGTAGCGTACACGATCGGTTCAAATTTTAAGCACATTATCGATTGTGTGCAGCTGCACCAATCGCTTCACGAATATTCTGCTTTAAAGCGTCAATTGTTTCTGGCTTGTTGGTGTAACACTTATCTTTGACGGCATCCCACAAATAATAGTCCAACGGTGTCAAATCGCAGCTCTGAGGTGGCCAAACGACATCAACTCTGCGGCTGATAATGCGAACTTCAAAAACAGGGCGCAAAACATCGAGTGTAGCTTCGGCTGTGTGGCACGTAGCGCCGTACTGTTGAAACCAAATGTTGCTAATATCCTCCTCTTCAATTGTTGTGAACAAAAATTCGTTCAACATGGCCCGATAACGATCGCCATTGACTGTAATGGCCACTCCTTGCTCATTTTCGAAGAAAAATGGCCCAATTATGCCTCTGGACCAAAATCCGCACCAAATAGTGACTCGTCTTTGGCGTATCGGCTTTTCAATGTATGCGTGCGGGTTTTCTGTGCCCCAAATGCGACAATTTTGCTTGTTTACATACCCGCCAAGATCAAAATGAGTTTCATCTGAAAAGATGATTTTTTTTTGGCAAAATCGGCATCTTCTGTAAGTCGATCGCAGGCCCAGATTCCCAGCGTTGTTCAAGCGTATACACAACCATATGCGTTCAGCCCTTCCGCTGAAATAATAAAACTAATTATCTGTCAAATCAGACATGAGCTAAGTGTTACCATTCACGAAATAAGCACTAGTTGAAAAAAAAACGTTAGATGGCGGACCCTTTATAAGAAGTACCAAATCTGCTACCAAAATTGATTCAAAAAGTTATTAGAAAAGTTCTAAGAATTACACAAATAATTTGTTGAATTTCCAATAAGTACTTAATCTACCCTGCTATTGTATTATTCGTTAGAATTTTAAAATAAACGAACGGCTGCACATAGTGCCAATTATAGTCAGACAAACATATCTCTGCAGACTACTCAGTTCTTTTCTAGCGACCTCTTCTTCCACCTTAGGCCACCAAACAAGGGATGCATACATAAATATCGGCCACTTAATCATAGTATACGTCTAATAAATTATTATAGTTTAGACCCCATGTCCTACGACAAGGCTAAGAAAGACCCATATGGCCTTGAAGCCTTATCAAGTACCGCATCAAGCTGTGAGTTCCAGTGTAGCCACCAATCTAGAACTACATCCAGATATTTTGCCGCATTAGAGTATTCAATGACCGTCTCTCCAAGAATAACTGAAACCAAGTTGAACTTAAATTTATTATTGGGTATACAAGTGAACAATGTCGATATGGACAACATATGGCATAACTATCACATATGGTTTATCTCAATAATTACAAATATGCTACTTTGGAGGGTAAACATCTGTCATTATAATTTAGTATTCGATAGACGCCAAAGTGTAAAATACATTTTTTCCATCGCTATAATAATATCGAATTTTGTGCCTAAAATTATGTTTTGCGGGGAAGTCTGATAACCTTCTTCCATTTGAAAAAAAAAAAGAATGCTGAAAGTGATCGATTGTAGGTAGAAGCTTGCGGTCAACATGCACCAACTCAAAAAATCTTGGGAACGATGGTTTGCGCGATTCAAAAGTATTGATTTTTACACTAAAGAGTAGTATTGATTTTTACCGAAAGAGTGTGAAGGAATTGGAAGCATTACTCGAAGAAGATTGTTGTCAAAGGCGATTTGTTAGGCGATTTTGCATATCGGAAATGATGCTCGAACGCTACAAAAATAAGTCATTTTTGCATCGTATTGTTACTGGTGATGAAAAATGGATACATAATGATAACCCCAAGCCAAAAGTCATATGTAAAGCCCGACTAACCAGCCAAACCAACGCCGAAGCCGAATATCCATGACGCCAAGGTAATGCTCTGTATTTGATGGGATCGTAAGGGTGTTTTGTATTTGGAGCTGTTGAAATCGGGTCAGACGATCACAGGGGACCTGTACAGAATACAATTCATTCGTTGGAAAAGAGCACTCAACGAAAAACGACCAGAATATTGGCCATAATCTTCCATCATGACAACGCTCGGCCACCATTTGTTTTGATCGATGCAGAACGCCCTTATTGGAATACGCTTCACTTCAGAACTTTTCAAGCAAAAAAATCGACATGATTAACTTGTATAGCCAATAGTAGAAGAGTCTATGATTGTCTTGCTGGGATTTATAGAAAATCCCTTAACATAACATTAGTCTGATTTATAAGTCAGAGCCCAGTTCATAATGTCTTATACTACTTTGTCGAAATTTACAGAGACGCAATATCCTAATGCCCTTAAGTACATATAACCCATACATCTTAGTAGGTAGGTTATCAATGACGAAAGATCACAAAAGCTGTGACATCACTTCACCCCGTGCACAGCTCTTGTATGTCCTTAGCAAAATAGATTCGGTTCCGAAAGATAAACCTATCCGTCTTCCTCTAACATCGACCTAACATACCCATCAGTTGGAGTGTTGATGTTTCTGTCAAGAACAGCCCGTTATATAGAGCAATACTCTATGTTGTAAAAGATGGAAATATCAACGAACATGGCAACGAATGAAACCAAATTTTTCTAGCATTTCCGGATAATTTTGTAAAGAGTATACATACTTAAATGCAGTTATGAAAAGTATTAAAATATATAAGTTTGACTATATTTAAGCCAAAAGTGCAAAACTGAGTAAATGCGGATTCTTTTATAAAATTTCCTTACTTTCATACCAGTATTTGAATTCGTTCATGTTATTTTAAAGGAACTTAACATTGAATAAATATGTAGAGTTTTCATCTATTAGATTGCGTACGAGGGCGGATTGACATTGAAGCGACCTAGCGCTAGATGGCAGCACAAACACAAAAACTTTTTCTTTCTTAGAAATTACGATCTATCAAACGTCAGCTGTTAAAATTGTAGCCAAATTCATCAATTAGTTTATTTGTTGTAGTCGTTTGAATTAAGCAACTTTTGCGTTTCTTGAAAAATGGAAAAAAGTGAATTTCGTGTAGTGATTAAACACTATTATTTGAAAGGCAAAACGGCGAAAGAGACAAAAGAAAAGCTTGATAAACATTATGGCGAATCTGCTCCGTCAGATTGCTGAATTTAAACGGGGCCGAACAAGCACTGCAACAATACCGTTAACAGGAAGGCCAAAAGAGGTGGTTACTGAAGAAAATATCAAGAATATCCTCGATATCGTTATGAATGATCGCCGGGCAGAAAATACGTGAGATTGCTGAAATGGTAAACATATCATATGAACGTGAGTTCAACATTTTGCCTGAACATTTGCATATGAAAAAGCTATCGGCAAAATGGGTGTCGCATTTGCTCAGTGTTGGACAAACACGAGTTCGACAGATCACTTCACAGCGGTGTTTGGACATGATGAAGCATAATCCTGCTGATTTTTGACGTAGATTAATAACTGTTGATGAACGTGGGTCCACCATTGCACACCTGAAACCAAAAATCAATCGAAACAAAAAGAAGGCGAAGACAACGAAATCGGCTGGCAAGGCTGCCCATTGTATTTTGGGATGCACACGAAATATTGCTCATCGATTATCTTGAAAATGGATCCACAAAAACAGGAGAGTATTATCGTGCATTATTGGATCAATTGGTTGATGCAATCAAGGAAAAATGACCACATTTAAACAAGAAAAAAGTGTCTTTCTTTAAGACAACGCACCGGTTCACACAGCATTAAATACGATGCTAAAACTACGAGAAATCCACTTCGAATTGGTTGATCATCCACCTTAAAGTCCAGATTTAGCCCCTAGTGACTTTTTCCTGTTTCCAAACTTGAAAAAATGGCTCGCAGGAAAAAGATTCATCTCAAACAAAGAAGTGATTACCGAAACTAAGGCGTATTTTGAGGAGTTCCCAAAATCATATTATTCAAATGGTATAAAAAAGTTGGAAAATCGTCTTACTAAGTGTATTGAGCTAAAAGGAGACTATGTTGAGAAATGAATAGTTTTTGAAAAAAAAAATGTTTCTCTCCTACTTAGGTAGCTTCAATATCAATCCGCCTTCGTGTTTATATTTTTACAGAAACTTTTCAGTTCAACTTCTAAACATGCATCACTTCTGCACTCTACTGCATCTAAAATGATAGTAAAAATACTATTTATTAAAAATGTGTGAAATTAATAAAAAGAAGAAAAAAAAATTAGTTTTATTTTCCATCATTTTTGAAAGATATTTTTTTTTTTTTTTTTTTTTTTTTGTTTAAAGTCGACGATAGACGATCAAATTCTTTGAATCAATATTTTGTTTGTTTGCGTTAAATGATTAAAAAATTGTCACACACAACCTATGCGTGCAAGCATATTTTTATCTTCTAACGCTAACAAACAAAATGTTCTTTTCAACAATTTGATCGTGTAGCGTCGACATTAATTAATTAATTTTGTCGTGATTTTAATTGTTTTTTTAATGAAAATTTATTGTTTTTCTTTAAATTTGTTTTTGGACAAAATTCAACATTTCAAATTAAATCCCTTTGTTGATAAACGCTTGTTTTCGCTAATTTATAACGAAAGCGGCGCCCAATTTATGCTGTTCTTCTGTTATGGATAAATGGTGCTGATCAATTTAAGATTTCAGACGAAAATTTAACAAAAATTTCTTCAAAAAATTTTTTATATTTTATTAGAACAACGAAAATTTCGGAAAAGAAATCTAGACCCCTTAACTAAATTGTCACATAAATTTTGAAATCGATTTCAAGAAATCAAAAGAAAAATCTATTCTAACAGCCAGGGCTACACAAAAACAAAAGTAGAGGCAAAGAGAATAAAACAACACATTCATAGACAACAATTTTGCAATAGAAACCCCAAAATGAGACAAATTCGAAAAGACACTAACAAAAAAAAAACTGGCTAAAAATAATATGAAAAGAAAATGAAAAAGAAAAAAACATGAAAATTAAACGTCAGACCGCGAAACATACAATAACCCAACCGGTGATGAAAGACTTTTGAAAACCAAAAATAAACATGAGGATTATTTTGTGTGATTTATTATTTTTGTTTCCTTTTCTTTTTTTTTCTTCAAAAATAAACCATCATTTGCTTGCCCATACTCTCAAGTGTGTGGCACACAAAAGCAGAGGCAGGCAACATTGAAAGTTGTTGCATGCAACTTGTTGATTTGTTGAAGTGTAAAGGGAAATGAGTGATGAAATGTGTTGTTTTAGAGATTAACTGTTGAAAAAAATTATTTTGTCAAAGTTTATTTTTAAACTTTAAAAGAAAAAAAGGTTGGCAAAGCCAAATATAAAGAGAATTTAAACGCTTTTTATAAAAAAAAGAATGAATTCAAAATAATAAACAATAAAGTAAATAAAACTGAGATTTTCAAAAGAGTTGGCAGTGCTTTAAAATGTTTCTTATGGCTTTGAATAAAATTCTTGTAGCAACCATAGTTGGCAAGGCATTTATAATTTAGCTCAAAAAGGCATTTATGATTGGTTTATAGTTAAGATCTAAAATTATTGGCTTCTTTGTAATTGTAATTAGTTGGCAATGCAATTTTTATGATATTTAATTAATACGTACGTTTGTGATAATTTTTATATTTTACACATAACAAAAAAAAAGGTTGGCAAAGCCAAAAATAAAAACAGTTTTAAAAAAATGAATTCAAAATAATACAAAATAAAGTAAAAAAAAGAAAAATATTCAAATTGGTTGGTAACACTTTAAAATGTTTCTTATAACTTTTAATTATATTTTTATAACAACCATAGTTGGTAATGTATTTAAAATTTTGCTCAAAAAGGCTTCTATGATTTTTTTATAATTAAGCTCTAAAATTATAGGCTCTTTTGTAATTGTAATTACTTGCCAACACTATATGTACTTTTGTTATAATTTTTATATTTTACACATAACAAAAAAGTTTAGCAACGCCAAAAATAAAGTAAATAAAATAAAAATTTTCAAATGAGTTGGCAACACTTTAAAATGTTTCTTATAACTTTTAATTAGATTTTTGTAATAACCATAGTTGGCAATGCAAATTCAAAATTTTGCTCAGAAAGCTTTTATTATAATTTTTTATAGTTAAGATCTAATAGTATTTGCTTAGGCCTTGAATTGTAATTAGTTGGCAACGCAATCTTCTACTTTGGTATAATTTTTATATTTTACACATAACGAATTCACTGCTAGAATTATTCAGTTACAATTTTTTAAAGTTTGTTATCATATTTTGCTATAGTTGTTGGTAAGGCAGTTTTAATTTATGTTAAATTTTACCGTTATTCGTATTTAAGGTTTTAAAATGTTTACTTTCGAAAAAAAAATTTGAAATAAGCAGACATTTTTTATTTTATAACGACTTATTGATTTATTGTCACAATACTTAGAAATAAAAAAAATTACTTTTAGGAAATTGATATGTAATTAAATGACATTTGGTAACACTTTTTAACTTATAGTTGGCAAAGCAGTTTAAATTTATGATAAATGATAAAAAGAAGACACATTTTTATTGCAATTTTTTACAAAAAATTAACTTTTCGAGTATTTATTAAAAAAAAAAAAAAACTAGACAATTGGTTTTGGCTTTTTAATAACAGTTGGCAACACTGTTGATATTACAAATAAATTTGATATATTGTCATATCTAAAGAATTAAAAGAATTATTTTTTAGGAAGTTTAAATTAAATTAAGAGACAATTGGTTACACGATTTTAAAATAAAATTCGTAACGCGGCTTAAATTTCAAATAAAATTTATTTATATGTCACACCATAGCTAAAAAAAATTACTTGTATACGATTAGCTTTGCTTTTTTAATAACAGTTGGTAAATTCTGTAATTCTAAAGTAATTGACACATTTTTATTAAAGTTGGTAACACGGTATAAATTCAAATTATATTTGATTTGTTGTCATACATTTGGAAATTATATTTTAAATTATTTAATTAAATAAGTAGACAATTAGTGACACTATCTAACAGTTGGCAACGCGGTTTAAATATTAAAGAAAATAAAACATTATAATTTGTTTAGCTGTAAAGAATGGAGTTTAATAAAAAAAATCATACCACAATTGTTAATATTACCTAATTTTAGTTGGTAACGCTAAAAGACTCACTTGTTCTTCAAGTTGTTGACATATGTATGTATAACCAATATTTAAAAAATAGGCTTTAATTACTTTTTACTTGCAATCATATAGTAATATTTTTAAGTTCAATTGGCAACACTGAACTTAATTATCAGTTATTATTCTAGCTTTTCACATATTAACTTTGAAAAATAATCTTTAATGTACTATAGCATGATATTTAGGACAATTATTAACAATTTATGGTATACATATATATGTATGTATAATATGTTCAGTTGCAAACGTTAATCTTTTCCGATAATTATTAATATTTGATATCTTCAGTTGGCAACGCTAACGTTTACTTTTAGTTGTTTTTCTAACTCGTTATACTTTAACTTAAAAAATTATATTTAAAGGCATTTTATTACATGACAATTATGACAATTATGTACACTTTATACATTTAGTTGGCAACGCTAATAACAATTTTTCAGTTACCTTTCAAACATTTCTTCCTTTAACTTAGAAAAAGTTCCTTTACTAATTAATAAAGGTACTTTATTGCAAGGCAATTATGGCAATTATTAACACTTTATATGTTCCGTTGGCAACGCCAACGTCAATTTTTAGTTGATATTCTAACTTTTTATACTTTCATTAAACTGTATTTAATGATTGTCTTTAACAATAGCATACTTATGACAATTCTTAAGACTTTTTTGTACGTTAGTTGGCAATGCGTTTTTTAATTTTGACTAAATTTTAATTTTTGCCATAATTTTCCAACTATTAAAGCTTTGTTAAGTTTATATACAATTTTGTCTTTTTTATTTATTAAGAATTTGGTAACTCCTCTCTATACTTAATTGCCCTGATTAAATAATTAATTCTACTAATTGAAACATTCAATACTGATTAATCTCTTTATATATTATTAAACGATTATAACATTGAGACTTAAAAATGCCTACTCACTTATATACGAGTATATAGTAATTCGATAGCTAGCCCATAGGTGGGTATATTTTTAATTTCAACTCAAAGTCTGCAAAACAGTTAATTAATTTTTAATAATGCAAGTGACAATTAAAACAATTAACTTTATATAAAACTAACTTAATACAACGAATACTATAATTATAATTGAAAAAATAAAAAAAGTATTTAAACACCCTTGTAAAACAGAGTGTTAGATATTTTAGTTTAGAAAATGTTTTTGAAAACGCAACAGCATATAAGAAAGTAACGGTAAATTATTAATTAAATAACGCTATAATGTCAAAAAATTACAAAATATTTAACATTTGGGTTTTAATTATTATCGTGGGAATATTTCGAATTCAAACAGCTGTAACAGATGACGACAAAGGAGATAAAGAAAATATGAATAGAAATTTGCAGGCACAACATGGATTAAAAGAAAATTCGGGTCAAAAGCTTAAAGGCAATTGGAAAAATGTAATAAGTATTAAAGAAAACCCATTCAAGATTCGAGGATATCTTAAGGCACCACAAAGGCCTTTAATTACCGAAAGCCTACAAGCATACAATTTCGAATCAAAAAATGTCGGAAAAACTATACAAAACCCCAAAATTTCAGGAACATATTTCGGCGAAGAATCTTTTTCCCTAAAATTTTTAGAATCTAAGCGTAAAATTTTAAATAACAAAAAGAAAAATCGATCACTTGATCCTTTAGATTTGCAGCAAAATCTAAAGTTCTTCGCCATAAACTCTTATCAGAATCATAAGGCCAAGCCAGGACAGAGTATAAAACTAAGCATATACCACAGGCATTTAAAACCCAATATCACTTATTTCAAGCACAGCAAACTTAACTTTGAAAGTATCAATGAAAGTCAAAATTCAGAAAACAAAGTAAATGTATTCCAGAAATATAAGCATCAAACCAAACAAAATATGAAAAGTTCTCTTCAGCTAAACCTCCTAAGTTCTACCAAGAAATCAATGCTCTTCAAAACTGAAAAAATCCAAAAACTTAAAAGAATTTCAAATCCAGCCATGACAATTTTGGAACCGAATGCTACAGACTTTTCACAAGAAAAACTTCTCAAGAAAAGCAGTCCAGCCAAGAATGCGAATGCTAAAATACTTAGTCCGAAGCAAAACCTAAACATTTTTTCGAAGAACTATAAGAGCATCAAAGCTGAGAAATATTCCCTATCTTTAGACGTAATTCCATATTCGAGAACAGATTCAAATAGTTTAGCACGTGGCACCGCCAATTCCTGGCTAAAAAATCAGAATTCGCAACATAACTTGGCAAATTTCCTAAAACTTTACTTTTCCGACATCAAGAAATCTAAGGAAAATCGCTTTAAGAATAGGAAATACATTCAGAATGTTTACGTTGATTACGGGAAGTTCTCATCGGCAACGAGAAATTCCAAATCCAAAGTGAAAAATTTAAAAGAATTCGAAAGTTTGCACGGGAATTTCAATTCTAATAACAAAAAAGTCCAACAGGATTCAATAAATCCTCCGGATGTCAGTTATAACACTTCATGTTCCTTGTTACAAAGGGATATAATCAATAATCGTAAAAATTTTGGTCGAAAACCCACAGATTCTAAAGAAACCCAACCTTTTTTAAATGTACAATCTGTGAACTACAGTTCTATAAAGTTTAAAAGAATAGTAAGCAACTTTGGAAAACGTGATCAAAGAAGTTCTAATGGAGGAACAGAAAAACAGCTTATGCGAGGGTCAAATTCAGGTGCGAGAAGTGGCAAACAAAGTTCAAAAAAGGCAAAATCTAGGAAAAACTGGAAGGGATTTAAAGGTAACATGGAAAATCTAAAAGAAAGAAGGCATACACAGTCAACAGGAATACAGCGTTTAGGTCTTAAATGGCAAAGATTTAAAAGCGTTCTAGAAAAGCGATCAAAAAGTAAATATGGAAGACATAGTTCGATATCTCCGAAAATCTGGAAGAAAGTGAAGATTTTTCGTAAAATTTGTCAGAAGTTCAAGAGCAAAAAAGAACATTCGAGAGACAAAAGTTTCAAACAAACATCAGGGCTTTCAAGTTTCATAGAAAACTGTAAAAGATCGAAACGTGACGTGGAAAATCCAAATGAAAAAACTCGTTTAGAGCTTTCAGAGCAGCTCAGAACCAAAGATCATTTTCGAAATTATAAAATTGGTCAAAAAGACCATACAACTCCACAAAATCTAAAACCGATTTTTCAAGTACTACAAGAGGAATTAAAAATTTCCAAACTTAAGCTCCTGGAAAGTTTCATAAAGATAAAAACTTTGTTATTATTTGGTCCTCTAGAGATACTGAAAACAGCGGTAGAAATTTTTGATTGGAATTATCCTCCTCTACTGCTTATAAGTAAGCGAAACGAATGGCAACTGAAAGACTATCACGATAGCAATATCCTAAGTGTGGTGTTTTTGAGGGAAACCTTCGATGATTCTGTACAAGTATTGGAAATTTTAGCCAAATCTTTGTTTAGATGGCATATGAAAAAGATTTTATTTATAGTGCCTCAAGAGCAACTATATGAGGATTTGTTTAGATGGTGCCATAGCCGGGGATTTTGGAATAGTTTGTTTGTGGACCCTAAAGGAAATTCATTGTTTTTCGATCATTTGTCCAGTGAAATTATAGAAAATATTTCTGTAGAAGAATATTTAAAGCAAAGCATTAACTGGCAAGATCTCAAAGGTTATAAAATACGCTGCCTTATGGCCAATAATCCACCACGAGGCTATATCTTTTATGACTCTCTAGGCAATATAGATTATAGAGGTTATTATGGTACTGTATTATCAATATTTGCCAAACATTACAATGCCAGTTTGGTGCCAGTTATACTCTCCGATTTGGCTACTTATAGGGAACTGGATTGTGTTAATTATTTACAGAAGAATGTGGTGGATGTATGCGGTGATGCCTTAACCTTTGGTGAAACTTATGCTATAACAAGTTCTGAAGAAATGTCATCTAGTATGTTAATGGTGCCTTACGGTAAGCCGTTGCCGAAATTCCTGTACTTTTTTAAACCCTTCCACATCAGTGTATGGCTTATAGTGATCGCCAGTGCTCTATACAAAATCATTACCTTGGCTTTTATACATCGTGTACAGCATGGCACTTGGAATACCAGTCTACAAATACTTTATGCCACTCTATCGGTTATGCATTTACCATTTAATTTGACGCGGGTTAAAGGTAAATATCGTCGTTTTTTGGAAATTGTTTTGATAACCGTGGGTTTCGTGGTAGCCAACTGGTATTTGGCAGTATTGTCAAGTCTCTTGTTTAGCCGCTTGTACCACCAGGGTATTGACAGTTTGGAGGATTTGAAAAAATATAACATTTCCATAATGGTTAATGAATTTGAATATTATCAATTTCAACTTTCTCTACATGATCCCATTATAATCGAACAGTTCTTATTGGTATCCACAGATGTTTTGAATGAACATCGTCGCAATTTGGATGATAATTATGCGTATTACAGTCAATACGATAAAATCGATTTGTATTTATGTCAGCAAAAATATTTGCAAAGGCCACGCATGAAAGTTTTACTTAATACTCAGCCTATGAATTCGGTTCTGGGTGGCATACCAATGCAAACGAATTGGCCATTTGAGCATTTACTAAATCGTATTATCCGGCATGTAATAGATAATGGCTTGTATCTGAAAATCATGGAGGACAGCATGATGGATGGCATACGTAGGGGTGATATACAATATTTTCCAACGGAATATCATGTTGTGGAACCGCTAAGCATAGAATATTTTCATATGCCAGCTATGCTTCTGGCTGTGGGCTATACTTTGGCTTTGGGAAGTTTACTACTGGAAATGCTATTGTTTAAAATGAAAACTGGCGCTTTTAACAAAATGTCGATGTAAAAAATCCTTTTTTTTTAGAAAAATTAAGAAAAAGTAAATTAAAAATATACAAAAGATTAAATTAAACAAAATAAATATTTTAAAGATTTAAATTTATCATCTCTGCTTATTTAATTATTCCTTACTTTAAAAAAAAAAACTTTTCACCCTTATATTCATAAAACTGTAAATGAGCTTAAAATATATTTTATTTCAAATTTTTCAAATTTTGTGGTTTAAAAATAAGGATTTGCTAATATCAATACAAAATTCCCAGCTATGGATGTGTCCTGTTGTTGTAACTTTAATGTTTCACTTGACTTTTACACACAAACTATAGTAATACTGTAATAAATATCATGGCGCCATTATGGACATAGCTTCTAGGACTGAGTGGCAGGTTTATGACATACAATATACACTCACAGTGGCCACCTCGCCATAATGATAGACATAGGCAGCTGCGGGCAAGGGCAAAATGGTCGTATAAGGAAAGCACAAACAAAAGGGTGGAAAGATGAAGCCATTGGTAAAGAGATATTTAGGATTGTGTTGAAAGTGAATCTGAATAGCTCGAGTGAATCAAACGAACAGGCAAGGCTGTTGGCAGGGTTATTAGCAGAGCTTGTGACGAGGAAAAGAAGCACAGACAGACCCCAATATACTGGTGAAACAGTGAAATTGATGAACTAAGAAGCGCTTATCACAGTTCGAGGTAACAATACCAAGTAATAATAGAAGTAGAGGAACAGCTGACAATGACAGTTTAGGCGACATTTTTAAGGCAAAACATAAGGAACACAACGATTTTTTACCGTCAGTTTCAGTTGATTCCAAGCTACTCGTAAGTAGCTGACCAGATATTGTAGCTCGCCTCCATATGATTGTGTGCAGTGATGAAGATGCTTGCTATGTAGCGGTGGTGATCCTTACTTAGCACTGTAATTTTTTCCCAGTAGGTGGCGTTTTCTCTTCTTATCATCGCCAGAGGTAAGCAGGAGTTTATTGGATTTGCCTGTAGGGAGAGTGAACTGTTTATTAATCACTCGAAACCACAATTAAATTTTTCTTCGTGTTCTCTGCTATCCTAAACTGAGCGCTAAATCTTGCTTTTTAAATACAACGTACTCCACTTACGGAGTTGTATTTAATGCATTTTCCCGAGAATATGGAAAATCCAGAAATTGGTACCACTACAGCAACCGTAAAGGTCATCCAGTGAACCAAGTTTATATCAATACGATTAATTATGACGAACAAGATTTTAGAACATCTAATCTGTGGCCGCGTAGTACAGCATCTTTAAGGAAAAGCAGAAGGCCTATCTGGTATCTGATTTTCGACAATAGACGCAATGCGGAAACTTACGGCGAAAGGAGGCGATACAGTTGAAGGAACCAGTTGAATATATAGGACTAAGGAATACGATCATAACACTATCTGTTAAAAACGCTTTAAACTCCGCGTGCTGGTTCCACATTAAACAAGCATTACAGGCTTTTGAAAAATCGGCCTACCTAATGCGTTTCATTGGAAGCTACCAGTCTGAAAAAGTATTATTTTATGACACGCTGTGAGATAATTGGCGGTGTTTTACAGATGATATACGATGGTGTCCTGCGACTACCAATCTCGAAATAAGTCCAGATAGTCGGCTATGCTGATCATATAGTATTAACCATAGTAGCATTAACCATATGTAGGCAAGCGTCATCGACGATTAAGAACTGGCTTGCGGTATCAGACCTACAACTTGCGAGACAAAAAACTAAAGATGTTTTGCTAGAAAGCTTGTAAAGAAGCTACACGAGTGAATACAGCCTAATCTATCATTATGGCCAATAAAGCTGGACCAAGTTAGAGCAGTAGGTTATTATTACCCAGTCAATATTGATGTACGCGGCACCAGTGTTATGACCAGTGTTAAAAAATAGAACGTATGCAAAGACCGCAAAAACATTGTTTCTACTACGCTCAGTTAAAATTTCCAGTACATGGGATTCTGGGCAAATCCCACAGCACTATGCATTATGTGACATTGCACCTCGGGATATAATGCTTCTTAAACTTAAAAAAGTTAATGTTAGAAGTAGGAGTGTTGGCGGACCTTTAACAGCTGAAGGACGGAAACGAGAAAATCAAAGAGGTCTAGACGACTAACAAAGGCTACTTCAACGAAAGGTAGATGGACGCTTAAACTTATTAGAAATGTTAGAACATGGATAGAAAAAACATGCCGATGTTAGTTGTTATATGACCCAGTATCTGACGGAACACGGATGTTTTAAAAAATATCTCTACAAGTATGATCAGTAAGATATAAGATGAAACGGAGGACATTTTAGAAAATATCGGAGTATGACCTGATACGATCTAACTAATTTTGGGATTATGTAAAAGGACTGTCGGACCGTAGTAAAAAAATGATGGTTAAGATAATAATTAGTATAGGGGCAGTGAAGTACTCCGGGTTTTAGCCGGTTTCAAAATAAAAGTACATAGCAACACTTACATCTACATATTGTATGTTTACATTCGTCGTTAGTGTATTTATAATGCAATCCTTTTCTCTCTTTTAACATAAATTCCTTCTTTAAAGTATTTGTTTACATTAGAGTCCGGCAAAAATTTACTCTGCGTACTTTACGTACGCACACACGCAGAGTCAAAAAATAAACTGAGACGAATAAATAGAAAAATACAGTGCGCGAAAATATTTGCAATTATTGTTATTAAACATTTCGTTCAACATTTATTATGTATTTTATTTAAATGTTTTCTTAAGTTGAAGTTTTTTGTTTTTGTTTTTTCTTATTATTTTCGTAATTGCTTTTTGTTATTTTGCCTTCTTTATAATATTTTTTTTCTGTGTTGTTTTTTATTGTTTTAAGCGTTTTTTCCTTTAAAAATTAAAAAGTGTGAAAGCACTTTTTCCACTGCACACAAGCATTTGTGTAAGAAAAAAAAACAATTTTTTCTTACAGTGTGGTCTGAGAGACAAACCCGCTTAACCACGACATTCGATTATAACATCACCTTTTGAACGTTTGGCAAACATATATCTGATAAAACATTCGAAAACGTCTATTGGAAGCGAAACGAAAAAGAACTCAGAGAGTTCACTCGTCGCTCAGTTTGTGGCTGCAAATCTTTCGATCCCGAAGGTTTGCCTATGATACCAATAGCACGCCTTTAGCAATATCTGAAGCGACTAACTTTTACTGTTACTTTTGCTTTTTTTTCGGCTGTCTATGCTTAAAACGAGAGAAATTGTTTACTTGTTTTTTTAAAGAAAACAATAAAAATAAAAATAAAAAAATGCGTATACACGCTGCGCGTGTTCATTCGTCGTTGTTTTAGTCACAGTGTATACAGTGACGACACACCAACGACAACAACAACAACCATCAAAATAAATTTAATACAGAGTATAGATACATGATATAGTAAATATTAATGTAACGCTTTGTTACAAATTAAAATTTTGTTTTCATTTGACACTTCCATGAAAAAAATTATAAATGTTGTACACAGCTGATATCGACTTTATTAGCTGTCATTGGTGTGCTCAGTGGGTACACTGTGGTTTCAGTGACGACTAGAAATAAGAATACATGTGAATTGAGAAGGTGCAAAAGTCTTATAAAATAAACAGCAATATTCTATGCTCTTCTAAGCATTTTTGTTCGACAAAAACAAACATTTTTGTTACGAAAATTCTTCGCTAATAGCCAACAAACGCTAATTGCGCGAATCTCAGGTCAAGCGGGAAAGACTCTTAAATTACTACCACAATAGTAAAATGCACTGGTGCTAGTTTGCTTGTCGCTGATTTAAAGTATTTGTTTACATTCAAATCATAACGAACTTTAACTTTTACAAACACATACCTGTACAAAAGTCTACATTTTCTCCGTCTTTCTCTTTGTTAATGTAATTTCGCTCATAAAGCCTATTGTTTCAAATTGTTTCTTTTCAAAGCATACAAAATATTATTATTATTTTTTTTTTATTTATTTATTCACTGTATTTTCAAAACAATAGCGTTTGCTTAGAAGTGTGAGTGCGTGTGAAGTTAACAGCTGTTTTAATTAGCAAACTCACTATGGAAAATAATTGTTTATAAAATGAAATTTGCCAAATTTTATGTAATTAAATGAAATTTATAGCTTTTTTGTTTTTGTTCAATTTTTAAAAATAGAAAAACTACTTTATTTTAGAGATTTATAATTAATGGTGTACAATTACTATTAAAAAAATAAATAAATCAACATGTGTTGTGTTCATGGGTTTTAAGTGGCTTAAACACTATTTCTATACAAAATTTCCTAGAATTAAGGCAAATAAATTAAATAATTGAGGTTATTGTTAGATATTTTTTTGTCTATTTATTATAGAGACAATTTTCTGCTTCAATGAATGTTTAAAAGGGTTTAAAAGTTTAAACTCACTTGATTTGAAAACAATTAACAGAAAATTAAAACAGATTAATAGGGTATGTACATAAATATGTCTAAAGAGACATATGTTTTCAAAAAAACATTAGCTTAAGCGTGAACATAACAATGTATGACGGGCTAGAGTTAGAAATTCCCAAATGACATTTTTTTTTGTTTAATTTCTTTTTCGGATTTCTAAATAAAATGTAAAAGAAATCTTATAGATTATAATAAAAGAGCATAAGTGGGTGTGTAATAAAAATGTATGTATTTTATATATTTTTATTTTTCTTTGAAACATTAAATACTATTGAATAAATTTATATATACTCGTATATTTTATTTTTTTTCTATTAATAATCATTCATTCATAACGTTTGCCCCTTTCGAAATTTAAGCAACATCTTTTGATGTTTTTTTTATTTTCTAAAAAAAACCAAATAATTGCCTAAATCCCTTCCTTTTTCTCTCTCTCCCTCTTTTCCACAAATATTTTAATAGTTATAATTTTCTCATATTTCTTTATATCTTTCAAATCTAAATGATTGGCCACCTTTTTAGCATGTTTTCTTACTATGCCTCATCGAACTTATTGACCAGCTAACAAAGTTTGAAAGAAAAAAATAAACAACAAATTTTGTAAAGGTTTTGAAAACTTAAAATTATCAACTTCCTGTGTTGTGTTATACAAAGTGGCCTATAATGCTATGTTATACGGGGTGTTATATCGTTTTATATGGTTATTATCTTTTAAAGCTTCAAAACCCATATGAGAAAAGATATCAAGAAACTTTAGCTACTTAATAAATATTTTTTCTTAAAGCAGGTAGATTTTTGATATAAAAAAAAATTTTTTTTTTTTTTCGATACAAAATATCATTGTCTATACCAATTAATTTTGTGAAGCTGTTTAATAAATCTTCACAAAAATGTATAATATTTGTAAATCATTATTTAAAAAGATGAAAATTATAGGCAATAATAAAACATACCTTCTATTCAACATGAAAACAAACTTTGTTCTAAATTACCTGCAAATAAATAAAAAACAGTAACAAAAAATTAAAAACAATATATTAAAATAAAAAAAAAAATTCAACAAAGTAACATCAAAGAGCAATATTCTCATCATAAATAACATTTGTTATAAAATTATACCAAAATTTAAAATTTTAGTTTAAATTTCGAAAATTACAATAGTACATGCTTCAAATATATAGAACAGAAAGAAAAGAAAAGTAAGATTTCGAATATTTTATCTATTTTCTCACAATTTAATACATTGAATGAATATCGAAAATTCAAATAAAATTTTCAAGTATGTTTTAGGCTTTCAAACACTAAAAAAAGTTTCCTATATTTTATCTAATTTGTTATAGAATATTTAATAAATTTAAACAATTTCGAAAATTCGAACATATTCTCAAATGAAGTTTTTAGGCTTTAAAACACTCAAAAAAAAGTTTCCTAGGTTTTGTCTAATTTGTTACAGAATATTTAATAAATTTAAAGAATTTCGCAAATTCGAACATACCCATTCAAAAAGAAAGATGGTTTATATTTTTTTCTAATTTTTTACAGAATATTTAATAAATTTTAACAATTCCGAAAATTCGCTCATGTTTTCAAATACAGTCCTTAGACTTTAAGACACTAAAAGTAAGTTTCTTATATTTTGTTTAATTCTCTACACAATTTAATAAATTTAAACAAATTCGAATAATCGAACATAATTTTGAATGTACGTTTAAGCTTCCAATATATATTATATTTATATTTTTGTCTAATTTTTTACAGAATATACAACAAACATATTGTCGAATATAGTTTTTAGACTTAAAAACAATAAAAAGAAAGTTTCTTAGATTTTTCTCATTTTTAACAGAATATTTAATAAATTTAAACAATTGTGCAAATTCAAACATAATTTTATATGTAAATATTAAAAATTTTTGAATGTACATCTGAAACCCATTCAAAAATAAATGTTCTCATGTTTTTTCTAATTTGTTACGGAAGATTTAATAAATTTAAATTATTTCGATAATTCGAACATATTTTTGAATATAGTTTATAGACTTTCAGACAGTAAAAACAAAGTTCCTTATAATTTGTTTAATTTTCTACACAATTGAATAAATTTCAACAATTTCGAAAATTCGAACATAATTTTAAATGTACATTTTAGCTTCTAAAGCCTATTCAGAAAGAAAGTTTCTTACATTTTGTCAAATTTTTTACAGAATATTTAATAAATTTAAACAATTTCGGATAGTCGAACATATTGTTGAATATCGTTTCTAGGCTTTAAAACAATAGTTTCCTATATTTTGTCAAATTTTTTACAGAATATTTAGTAAATTTAAATTCGAACATAATTTTGAATATAGTTTTTTTCTTAGTCTTTAAAATTGTGAAAACATAGCAAATGATAAAAAAAATATTTGTATTTTAAATAAATTTTTACTCAATTTCAAATACTTCAACATTTTCTCACAAACGTCATCTATATAAAGAGATTAAATCTTTTGCTTTATATTCAACCCCATGTTACAGCTTTTAGGAATTAAATAATATAATTTTGAAAGCTATTAAAAAATGTTCGTATTATTCTTGAAAATAGTCAACCTCTTCAATATTTTACAAAAGGGAAACTTAAATTTTTTGTAATTTCGAAAATTCGAAATTAAATTAGAATAAACTCCAAGTGCTTAAAATAGCACTATTATAGCATGTTTGTACCAGACTTTTTATTACTTTATTCGCTATTTGAATTAATTATACGAATTACTCCGTTTATATGGTACTTTTGTAATTCGTAGACTAGGAAATTGAATAAAATAATTTAGCGTAGACAAACACAAGATTAAAATTAGAGATTACAATGATTTTTTAGTAAGCCACATGGAATTTGAAACTAAATTATGTATTTACAATTTTTTGGATTAATGTAATTTGGCTTATAATTGGCAGTTGAATTATGAATGAGAACGAATCACTAAAAACGTTGCCTTGATAACATGTTATTAGATCTTAGATTACCTAAAAATTTGTTTGGAAAAACTAAAAATTATAATTTTATATTTTTCATAATTTCGAAAATTCGAATTGAATTTCGAATATATTTTAAATGTCTAAAGTTACATTGTTATATTTAATATAACTTAAATATGTTAAGAAAAACCTAAAATTTATATTAATTTCAAATTCGAACTTAATTCAAAATATACTCTAAATGGCTAAAGTTACAACTTTGTAATAATGATTATGAAGAAAAACTTAAAGGTTTGACATTTTTGTTCATTTCGAAAATGCAAAATTAATTTCGAATATGCTTTCAAGGGGTCAAAGAAACATAAAAACAACTAAAGTTATGAAATTTAATTGAATTAATTGATATTTCAAGTATACGAATTTAACTTCGAATTTTCCAACATAATTTCGAATTTTAAAATTTTCGTACAAAAATGATTTTTGTATACGTATTAACTTTTCGAAGGCATAATTTTTTTGTTCATTTCCGTTCATTCATTTTTAACAATGAATAAAGGTTTTTTCCCCTGTTTCTCACTTCATTCATTAATTTCTTTATCGGCCTTGTTTTTAAAAGTAATTTGACCTGTGAAACAAAACTGTTATAAAATTTTTGAACATAAAAATTTAATTATGGTTTCAACTGTCAATAATAAATTACGTTTTTCTTAGAAACGATTTTTTGAAAAGCTTTTTAAAAAATGTTAAAAATGGTACCACTAATTTGTTTAAGCCATTACATAACTTTTTTTTTAATTTTTAAAATAATTAAAAAAATTGTTTATTTTTTTAATAAATTATGATAATTAGCTTGTTATGTATGTTTGCTTAAACAAACTTCACTATTTTCGTTTTTGTTTTAAACATTTTGTTATGATTTTATTTTATTTTAATTAAAATATTAAAATATAATTTTTTTATCTTAAACATGATTTCTCATGATGCTTTTATGGAAGACTTTAGTGCACAAAAATCAAAAAAAAAATAATAAAATTAAAAAAAAGAATAAAATAAAATACTAAGGTGAGTCATATTAACAACAACAACAAAGATAGTTTTAAATATAAAAGCCGGCTTTTATAAGTAACAACAACACACATATATTGTTTAATTGGGTTTTTTCTTAATCATTTATACAATTCCAATTACATTTGTTTGGCTATGGTTGGCTGGTAACTGTCTAGCGTCTTTAAAAAATAAAAAAAATAAAAATTAAAATTAAACAAAAATTGGCGGCTTTTTAAGTCAATTTCACAGTGGGTAAGTAATTTACTTATACAAATCAAATTAAAACATCAATATAAAAAATGTTAAAGGGAAACAAAAATGCCCATAACAGCGGGTAATTTAAAAAAATTTCATTATCATTCTTTGCTTTGAAAACAAGTTCAAGCTCAAGTTCAATTACTTGAATTTTGCTTTAATAAATTTAAGAGTTTAAAACAATAACAAATTTTAACAAATTTTGAATACAAAACTCTTAAAAACCGTTTTTCATCAAGCTTAGTTTCAAGTTCAAGCTCAAGTTTTTGAATTCATTTTAAACTCAAGCACAAACAAGCATTATTAATTAAAGCACTGAAAACAGTCTTGTACATTGAACAAATATTTAAATTATTCCTTAGATGACCCTTTAACTATCGGTTTTAACTATCAAGCTTAGTTTCAAATTAAAGCTCACATTTAAACATGCAATGTTAATCGGATTGATCAATTGTCTTATATACTGATAAAATACCATAATAACTGCACGAAAACCCTTTCAAGCTTGTTTCAAAATTGCTCGAGTTCAAACATGCGATATTGATTGGAATGATGAATAGTTTTATACATTTACAAAATATCGAAATAACTGTACGAAAAACTTTCAAGCTTAGTTTGAAGTTCAAATTTTTAAATTCATTTTTGACTTAAGTGAAAACATGCAGTACTGATTGAAATGATCAAAACAGTCTCATCCATTGATAAAATATCAAAATTTAGCCATAGAATACCCTTCAAAATCATGTTTAACCATTAAGCTCAAATTTTGAAATTCATTTCAAGCTCAAGTTCAAACATGCAAAATTTATGCAAATTTTCAAAACAGTCTTAGTGTCCTTCTAGGATACTTGCCAGACAACAGGCTAAATTTGTAGCCGTGAGACTTAATGCCCGGTCACAGTGGCGTATTAGACACTCTTTGATTCTATCTGAGGAACCACGAGTTCTGAATGATATTGACAATGTCCCATCCGGACCGGTGCTTAAAGGGGGATTTCATTCCGAGTTCCCTAGCAAAGATGTGTGGGCTTCTGGTTCGGTCATCCCCATCCAAACGTAAGAACACAGTGGGCAGCGGATTTTTCCGAAAAGCTCAATCTAAGGGTATCTCTCCGACTTCCGGACTATTGCAGCGCGTTTCAGGCCGCAGTGATGGCTATCTACCATGCAGTGAAAATTATTCGGAGGGCGGTACTTACACGGCTGATATGGGCATTCACTCTGATAGCTAAGCGGCTATTAGATCTCGCTCGGGTGCAACTTTCAGCATCAAGCTCGTTAGGGACTGCCGTGATTCCCTTGGTATGTTCTCACGGCAGTTTTTTATCCATCACATTTGGGTTTCTGGTCACAGGCACATTCCGGGTAAATGTGTAGCTGATGAGCTTGCTAAGCACACTCCCTCCGGACTGTCACCCAACTGTAAAATTCGGTGCACCGTTGTCCTCCGTAAAGCTGTCTATTAGGCAGAAGTACTTTTTGAATGCCTTGATGGCTTAGAGCCAGATTCCTTAGACTGTCGGGCCGGATATTTGCGGGAATGTGCTTGTATATGAGACCTCTGGATGATGGTCAAAACCGGTTAATTAGGTCTTGGGGGCCACACCGGGGCTTCGCTTTATGCGTGGTATCACAACGGTCCGCTGTGTTCGATTGCACCTTGACCCAACGAAGCTCCCACTCTCTCCTAACCTATATAGCCCTTGCTTTAATGACAGGACACCTCTAGCAGTAAAAGGTGCAGCAGGAGAAATTCTAGAAACCATGCCAACCAGCTGCATAAACAACACAAATGAAATTAAAGTTAAGGTGTCGAGTACAAAAAGCTAACTAACTTTCTTTCCCATTACAGACTTCATTACTAGAGACCTGGTGGTTATCAACCTGCGATTTTCCACAGATTCAGGTATCAAGGAAGTAATGTTCGCATCGGCCTTCTTCCTAGGAGATGTGGAAAGCGTTCCCCCCTTGAAAGTGCAGAGCTTTATAGAGTTATGGTGTAGGGCATCACGGGCAACAATGCTAGGGGTGAGTGCCTTTTAAATTTCTCAGTTAGATGTAGTTGTGGCCAATCCGTACATTCTATTGGTGGCAGCAAGTCAACTTCAGTCAACTCTTTAGTCCTCTTTAGATGTAAGCATGCGTCATAGTCACCATTTTACTAAACATAGACTTCCATGACACTTTGGCAAAATTTTGAATGACGGTAAAGAAAATTGCAATAGAGCCAGGCGACTGCCAAACTTATAGTGATAGCCTAACGGAGTACAATAGGGAAATTAAAAGGTCTAAGAAGGATACATGAATGAAATATTGTCAGTTCATGGAAGATTTTCCGGCTCTGAACCGACGTCCCTATGTACTAAAACCGGAGCCTACACTAGGGGCCTTCGCCACTCTAGGGCGGTGATCTGTTCGCAATTTGGGCGTCGCTCTGAGGTTCTCAAGTATGGTAGACCTTACGTAGTTTCTTACGGGCCACTCTAGACTAAAAGCGCATCTGAAGAGGATGGCGGTCACAGATGTGGATGTTTGTAGACTGTGCTCACAGGTATCAGAGACAACGGAACACATATTGTGTGATTGTGGGATTCTTGATAGGTTTAGGTGAAAATGTTTAGATAAGCATAGGGTCTCACTGTGACATACCCACCATTATGGTTTCAAATTTGCTGGTGTTCATTAGGACGGCAACAGATCTGTTGAACAAACTATAGACCAAGTACTGTAATAGTGCCTGGTTAGTATGATGATAATTGATCAAATAATTGATACCGTCTCCAATTCGGCAATTTTTTGTTGGCATGCCATTCATTCAGAAATGGGACTCATTGCAGTAGATTTTATTTAATTCGAGTCAAATTCCAGCTGCTTTGCGGCTCAGCGAACACACGTCATTGTTTGTGAACGTTTACCTTCAGCTCGGATTGGTTGAATTTTGCACGGATGAAGACCCAAATAGAACGTAAAATTCACCAGGTTGTGGTCTTCGAAAGGCTGAGATTTTTTAAGCGATGAGAGTCTTATGGACAGCGGCTATGTTTTCTGCAGATCTTGGGTTTCCTCATTGTACTGGTATTGGTTCATTGTTTACTAAACAATTGCTACCGTAAAATAGGCACAACCTCCGATATGTTAACCGAACAGAATACTCATTTTGATAAAACAATTTTATCGTTTTCAAGTGCTGTAGAACGTATCATCCATCCGTGCTGATTTGGCAAAATAAAGTGAATAAATAATGGCCAAATCTACAAATATGACAATATGGCCACTATGAACTGTTAAAATTCCGAGGGCACCTTACGTTTTGTTAAAATTTTCACATTTTAAGTGTTCCCAAGCCGTTTTATAGTTTTTCCCTTTAATATTTCCAATACTGGTTCAAGTATACGAGGAGTACTATTTATATCTCGGGAATAGCAAATAATAACAACCATTTGTAAATGAAAATGGCTTTATTGTTTTTCAAAATATTCCCACTAATGATTTGCATTCTTTCAAACCATTTCTCAAAGCAATTTTTCATTCCTCTTGAGACAGCTCTAAAACATGGTTTTCGAACGCTTCAACTAATTTTTCGGCGCTCGTAAATCGTTGATTATGCTGTTTAGCTTTGATATTCGGGAACAAGAAGAAGTCATTGGGTGCCAAATCAAGACTGTACGGAGGATGAGACATTAATTCGATGTTTTGGCTGCTCAAAAATTCATCTGTTTAACGAGATGTGTGAGAGTTTGCATTGTCATAATGGAGAATGATTCGTCTTCAGCGGTTGGTTTTACGAATTTCTCCGAAGACATCGGGTAATCACATGGTCGTGTACGACTCAGTATTGATCATCCTATGTCGCTCAAGCGGAACAATGGCCACATGACCCACAGGCGATCATTTGCATCGCTGTGCCTTTTCCACGAACAACTTTTGTTGGATTTAGCTCGTCTTAGAATACCTACATGGTTGATTGCTGTTTTGTTTCCGGTCCATATGCATATATCCATGAATCGTCACCTGCCACGATTTTGAAGCATCACGGTCGAACTTTTTAATCGATGCGAGCTTTTTTGAGCGATTAATAAATTATGGGGTATCTCCAATGAGAACAAATTTTTTTACAACTGAATTTTCATGAAAAATCGTATGTATTGAAGTAGAACTGATGGGCAAGGATGACTCTCTCTCTTAATATGTCACATGGCGATCTTGCTTTACCAGTTCAAGCACTGCATCATTGTTTTGTGGCACAACAGCCGATTTTGGACGATCTTCTCAAAATTTGTCGACGACCGAACTACGACTACAATTGAATTCACTATACCAGCGTGGTTTTTGGTGCTATGGTGCTTTATTGCCATACAAAGAACTGAGTTCATCGACACATTCTTGTTGAGAGAATCGACGTCGGCAGTTGTGAAAAATAATCCAACGAAAAGCTTCTCTTGAATTTTCCATTTTTTGGCCAAATTGATTTTCTTAACTCACTGTAAACAAAACAAATAGAACTTGTGCGTCTAGACGTTGTTGGGACTAAAAAATGTCAAACTTTACTGTGGTGTTGCCAGATTTTAGCTATTGTCATTAGTGTTGCCAATTCCCGATATATAAATAGTACCCTTCGTATTTAAAATTGTGTTATTCATTATTAAAGCATTTTATTTCAAATTTTTCAAGCTCAAGAGTGAGTAGCTTACAAACGTGTTTTGAAATTTAAATGGTCTGTAAATAATTTAGAAATTATTGCTCGAATATTCATACGTATTTAGTATTCGAAATAAATGATTTAATTACAAATAAATTTATTTTTTAATGTGTGTTTGGCATTAATTGAATTGCCAATTTGAAAAATTTATATAAAAAAAGAGTTTTTTTTTTGTTAAAAAAATCTACTGTCACGTTTACTATTTTTATCTGTAATCTGTAATAGGGGAGTAAAAATGATATGCAAAAATTTAAAGGCGGTTTAGCTTTTATTTCCAATTTTTTTTTAACGTTTTAAATGTGAATTTTTTTCATTGCGCAAAGTATGTACCACCCGTTGTCGTCATTTGTTAACAATTTTCTTTAGTAACTTTTTTTGGCTTATTAAGCACTAATTTGGTTTAACACGCATTGTAATATAAAGAGCAGAAAATTACATTTGACGAAAAAAAAAACAAAATTATTTAACGATCATTTTTATTATTTCTTTTAAAACTTTGACGATAAAGATCAGCCGACATAAGTTGAGATTGTTTTTAAGCGTTTTTATTAAATACACTGTAGACAACAAGAATTTAGAAACGTTTCGAAACTGGTAAAAATATATTTAAGAAAACAGTGCTTTGTTTGACTGAAACTTTTGTCTCTAAATAAGTCATGAGCTTTTCATGGGACTTTTGTCCTCGATTAATCGTCAAAGAGACAGTGACGAATGTACATGTATGGTAAATGTACGCAAAAAAAGTTTCTTTCACTTTTGCTTTTAGTTGTCACTGAAACAGCGACAAGTGCACATGTGCAGCGGATGTATATTAATTTTTATTTCAATTTTTTTTTTTTAAAACACCAACTTTAGTCTCTCTGAGAGAGTATTTTCCATGTTCTCAATAACACAACTACGTTTTTACTTTTGCACATCACTGGCTAAATCGACAAGCCGAATATAAAATAAAAACATAGTCTACGACCATTCATCGATGCAAAAATTTACTATTTAATGAGAAATATCCGCTAACTACATCCTTGTGGTCCATATTTCATGCAGAGAATGGTACGTCCAAAAAATCAATCGACAACTTGTATTTTCAACAGGATGGTAATACATGTCTTTTTTTCTCCGTAATTCCTCTAGGGAGCATATTGGCTATCCACAAAGTATTCTTTACTTTATTTCACTTTCATGTACTATAGCTCGCCTCCATATGATTATATAGTGGTTGCTAAGTGGTGGTGGTGATCCTTGCATAGTATCGTAATCTTTTTCTCAGTAGGTGGCGTTTTCTCCTGATCATTCATCTGATGTTTGTTTGGAAACCGCAATAATTTTTTTTTCTTTCGTCCTCTGCTGGCGATTCGACACCGGCACGTTTGTGTTGTGTGCGTGCACTCTAACCACTAAGCCAAGCCACCCACAGTTACATGTCATACAACTCACGAAATCATTGACGAAAGATTGTATGATATGACTCTGTTAGATATTGATGTGAACAGTGAATTAGACACATTATGAGAATGGACGAACCAATCAAAAGAATTAATCGGAACTTTACGTGGCAAACTGCATGTTTAGCATGGTCTTACATTCCTGAGACATGGACCTTATATAGGGTTGTCTTTATTCCGAAGGGAAGTAAAACCTCCCACACGGTTCTAAAAGACTTCAGACCCATCAGCCTTCTTCTTTCCTTTTACGAAGGTTGGCCTTCGCAGTACGATAAAACCTGATTTATTATCTGCGTCCCAACATGCCGACACTAGGGGTAAGTCTGTTGAGACTGCGCTTCACTCGCTTGTAGGGTATATTGGAAATGCCTTCGAGAACATATGCATTAGTGGCTTTTCTGTATATAGAGAGGGCGTTTAACAATGTGACACCGTAGGCGATTGAGTCGGTTCTGGTAGGACTGAATGTTCATTTTTTCGAGATTAGATTTATGGGAAGACTCTTAACCTACAGGGTCATTATATCTGCTCTGGAATTTGCCACCGTCCTCAACAGTTTGCTCGTGAATCTTGATTCTAAGAGGTTCAAGGCTGTAGCGTATACGGGTGATATTGCTGTGGCTGTGTCGGTCAAATTTCTCGATACAATGTCGCGGCGCCTTCAGATATCTCTGTGCCTTCTTTTTCGTTGCAGCAGTAAGAGTGTGATAAGCTTTAACACAGGGAAGACGGAATTGGTGCTGTTAACGCGTAGGTACAAAATACCGTCTTTCTCTCTACCGCGCCTGCACGGGGTGGAACTGGAGCTGTCGGATAGCGCGAATTATTTGGAAATTATCTTAAACTCCAAGCTGTCCTTGCTCCAAAATACACGGGTGAGGTCGGCAAGAGCGAACGTTGCGCTTCACGGATCGTAGGGCCATTGGCAAGTCCTAGCGTCTCAACCAAGTTGGTTTTTGACACGGTGGTTAAACCCATACTTATGTATGGTGCCGTTGTGTGGTAGAAATCTCTAGAGATGTCTACTTGTGGCGAAATTTTTGTCAGGGTTCTCCGAAGTGCGAAACTGATGATTACGGGTGCGCTCAGGTCCACTCCTTCAAAAACCTTGTTTGTACTATGGAACTGGCTTTCGGTGGACTTGATGGCTAAGAAGATGGCGATTATGCCTGCGATAAGGTTCTGGATGGCGAGGGCATGGTCTGACAACGGTCAAGGGCATGCGGACATCTTGCGGTATTTGGATACGATCACTGGTGGGGATTACTGTACACCCAAACCCTTCCTAGATAGAATGTTTTCTGAGAGCATCTCACTAGAATCGGTAATTGGATCTGTCGAGGTGTACACGGACGGGTCGAAATCCTCGGAAAGGGCGACGACTTTATTCCCGCATATGGGATGTTAGTATCCTTTGGACTTCCGGACCCCTGCAAGGTCTTACAGGATGAGATCTCGGCGAAAAATAGAGCAGCAGACTGGTTGATGTATTATAGGGTATCTGGTGTTGATACACGGAACTGTACGGGCCGTCAGGCTACGATCAAGGCACTCTCCAGCGTCTACTCGACATCGCGACTGGTATGTGATTGCCGGGCACCTCTAAAAGAGATGACGAGACATTCAGACCTAGAAATTATCTGGGTGAGTTGTCACTCTGACACCCGCGGTAATTGTTTGGCGGACGAACTAGCGAAGGAAAGCTCTCTCTTGGCAGCGAGGAGATTTACCACTTAGTTGGGATGCCATTTTCCTCTTACAGACTTTTGATTCTGCAATACATGTTAGGCAGGGTACAGATTCGGAGCTCTATCATAGGGATGTCGCCACAAAGGCTGCGAATTCTGGTGGCTGTTACCACTGGGCACTGGGCGGCCGCTACGCGTACTAGGAGACTGGGTCTACCCTAAATGACTACTGTAGGAGTTGTTACGATGAGGAAAAGGAGGAGACTATCCAACATTTCACATGTCAGTATCCGAATCCTTCGGATATTAGTACTGTTTTCTTTGGTAGTCCGTTCCTGTTTCGCTGTGTCAATGTCAGCAGGCTTTTTTCCATTGTGCATGCGTCTAATTGGGTCGGATATCGGCTTAGACGCTACCTTCTACGAGCATCACAGTGAGCCGCACCAATTTCTGGCTGTCCGCTGTAACTAACTAAATAAGACCCCCTGACATTTTAGCTACACCTCTGGCGACGACGACAAACAAATGATAAAATTTTAGGATCTCCCCATTACTTAGCAAGGAGTTTTTCCACTACACAATCACATTGAGGCAAGCGACCAAGACCAATCATCTACTTTGCTTGATATCAACTGATTAATAAGACCGAGACAAGGCAAAAGGAATTATGGAAAAAACTATGGGTAATACTTTAAATAACTGTATATTTTAACAATCTTTCACAATAAACGAACAAAATTTGAAAAAAAAAAAAAATTTGCATTTTCAGGTTATACAGCCAATAGCAGTTAAGTAAAGTGTTTATTTATCGTAAAGCATTTCTAAAACATATGTAAATGCCATAGAATTTCCTTAAAAGAAAACAAAGATTTCATGTATGTATGTAGTTCATACATTTTGTGTTGTTTTTATTTAAAATTTTAAATCCGCTGCTCTTTTTAACCAAAAATTCAACATTTTTTCCCACAAAAACATTTTCACTAACCTTGTGTGCAGCAACGAAATCCATCCCTGTTGTTTTGTTTTAAAAAAGAAAACAAAACAATAACTAATATTTAGTTACTAAATTCTCTTTTCACAAAATTTTTTTAAAATTGTTATTGTTTTATTTACAAAAACGAAACAAAAATCAAAAAAAACATTTGCTTATTCTTATTATTTACTTTAAGAAAAATCCTTAGAAATTGTATATAAAGAACAATTTCTTAAAGAATTATATTATTTCTCTTTACATATATAACACTCTCTCTCTCTCCCTCTCTCTCTCTCTCTCTCTCTCTCTCTCTCTCTCTCTCATTCTTATCGTAAATAGTTTTATAAAAGAATTCTAGTTTTTTCTTTTTGTAAAGTATGATCCATTATTAAAAACAGTCATACATATATAGACACACACCTACAAACATGTTTTCTTTCTTTTTGTTTTATTACATTCACTTACTTCTTCAGAGAAATTATAACAAAAAAAAGAAGAAAAATACCTGCTATTAGAGATGTGTTTTAATAAGAATAAAAA